>JAJAGP010003938.1:0-60893 GCA_025084515.1 Ancistrus triradiatus | reverse complement strand
AGGTAGGTGGGTGGGTGAGGTGGGTGAGGTGGGTGGGTGAGGTGGGTGGGTGAGGTGGGTGAGGTGGGTGGGTGAGGTGGGTGGGTGAGGTGGGTGAGGTGGGTGGGTGAGGTGGGTGAGGTGGGTGGGTGAGGTGGGTGAGGTGGGTGAGGTAGGTGGGTGAGGTGGGTATGTGAGGTGGGTGAGTTAGGTGGGTGGGTGAGTTAGGTGGGTGGATGGATGGATGGATAGATAGATAGATAGATAGATAGATAGATAGATAGATAGATAGATAGATAGATAGATAGATAGATAAACTAAATGCTGAGCCAAGTTTGGATGGTGGTACGCTCCTTGGTAAGCACCAAGATGGTGAGCCGCATTTGTTACTGTTACACTCCCTGGGTGCAGGGTCAGTGTGACAAGATTACTAAACCTGTATACAAGGGTGAAATAAAGGAGACACAAGGAGCCGTGGCTTCAGTTCACGAATGCCTCTCAAAGTTTTTTTTATTATCACATAAAACATGCCAGCATACATGTCATTTGTTTCAGTCTCTACTCTCCGAATGTCCATAGAGGTACAGTTTCACATCACAGTAAAACGAGAACATGCGTTTGCCCTTCCTCCTGACTCATGCCCAAGTCCACCTACCCCGCCGTGCTGTAGCTACCCACAACGGTTCCACAAAGGCAAGCACAATGTCCTCGGTCAAGCAGTGTCACACTTGTTTCTACATGATTCAAAAGGAGATATATTCGCTCCCAAGACCAAACTCAAGTTTGTAGGTATGAGGTCAGGCTCACAGGGCTTGGAGTTAACCTGTGTCTGTGTGTGTCTGTGTGTGTGTGTGTGTGTGTGTGTGTGTCTGTGCATGCGTGCGTACGTGCGTGCGTGTGTGTGTGTTAATTAAGATGAAGTCGTTATGAAAATGGATGAAAGCTTGGGTGTATAAGTGAGGGTGTGTACAGTTCGAATGTAGGATGTATTACATGCCGAGTTAGAGGTGTAGAGAATGCATCAGAGACTAGTGGCTAACTTCTTTACCTACCCGGTAGAGTGTGAACGGTACAAACTAACATTAAAGCAATTCCAACACTAACTTATCACAACCCACCGTCTAATATAGACTGCGATTGAACTAATCCGCATGTCGGCGGTGTTAGAACACTTATTACCCCATCTAAACACAACAATAAACTCGCCATTTTGCGATTCGGTTCCCGCACATTTCGCCCATACCCAAGTTTCTAACCAATCAACTCGGAGAAAACCACATTAACCTGCATCGGTAAGGTTAATCAGTTGAGTTAACTGGTGTTCCACATACTTTTATTCAATTACTCACCTGTAAACAGGGTGAAATAAAGGAGACACAAGGAGCCATGGCTTCAGTTCACGAATGCCTCTCAAAGTTTGAGGGGCGGAGCCACCGCTAAGCCTACCACAGCAACGCCTCCCCATAGCCCCAAGGCAGAGACTCACAAGAAAATACATATGTGAATACATACGTGAATATAATCGTTGAACATATCACAAATGTGACAACATTTTGTGGGTGTCACACTCCCAGACAAAAGAAGAAAACTCCACTTTTAAATAATAGCAGCAACCATTCTAGCTACTTAACACTGAAGTACTTCAATGAACAGGTGCAACATAAGGGTATCCCACATAGGTATACGGGGCATAGGAGTGAGATGCGCTGGTCGCCACTAGGAAGGGTGGGGCCACATGACCTAATGCACTACATGTACAAATGGGTGTCCTAGTGCATGTGCTGAAAGCGTTAGCCCTGGGATAAGCACATAGTGACGGCTGGCCTAGTGTCTCATAGGTCAAAAACTGCTTTGGTCTTCTCTCTCTAGTGGACCTTCGATACTCAGTAGGTGTGTCAGGGACAGTGGGTGTTGACGCTCTCCCTAGTTCTGCCTCCGGTTGATATAATGGCTCAGTATCAATGAGATCAGGAAACAACTCATCTCCCGATAGCTGGGCTGGCTCCCAGTATCCTGACTGAAGTTCATCCTGCCTCAGTTCTACTTCACTATCTCCCCTGCAAGAGGGATCCACCCCTACCTGTGTTACGGTTTCCCTAGTCAAAGTAGGTTTTTCCTGGTATACTCCATTTCCTCGCACTTCTTGCCTAACAGGTATCCTCAACAAGTAACCCACTGAACCTTGTTCCTCTTCTGAATCTGTCACTGAATCACTGGTGGGAATCCGTTTGTCCAAATTCCTACTGACCAATCTGCTTCTCTGTCTGGGTTGGGTCTTTGGTCTTAGTTTGGAGGGACCCGGAGGTGTAGTAATGGGCAGGTCATTCACCCCCAACAACAAATTCCGGTGCAGGGTTCTTGTCTTCCGTTGGTCCCCTGTCTCTGGAGCAACAACATAAACCGGGGTATCTGCTACTTGCTCTTTCACCACGTATATGGTCCTTTCCCAATAGGATCTTAGTTTACCAGGGCCTCCACGCTCACCAAGGTTCCTCACAAAAACCCGGTCCCCAGGCTGCAGGACTACACCCTTCGCCTTTTGGTCGTAATAGAACTTGCCTCTAGCACTCGACTGCTTACTGTGTTCCTCAGGAATCTTGTATGCTTCACCCATCCTCCAGGAAAATTGCTCAGCATATCCTTTAGATGTGATATGGTCTTCCTCTCCCATCACCCTGAACAGCAGATCCACCGGCAAACGAGGGTGTCGGTGTCTCCTTCTCTCCCAGTGTGCGCAACATTTGTAGTAGAGTCCGGTTGAATCTTTCGACCAGATTACTCTGAGGGTGGTAAGGGGACGTTCTGGAGTGACCTACCCCTGACAATCGCTGCAAGTTTCCAAATAGCTCATTTTCAGTCTCTCTGCCTTGGTCATGGTGTAATTTAGTGGGGTACCCAAACCGAGGGATGAAATAATTGAAGATTCGTTCTGCCGCCGTTGGTCCAGATTTGTTCTTCGTTGCGCAAGCCTGCAAATCTTGTGAAATGATCCACCACCACTAATATGTATTCGTAGCCTCACCGACTACTCTCAAGATGGAGGTAATCAATGCAAACTAATTCAAGAGGTAAACTCGAGGTGATACCACGCATTGGGGCACGAACATGAGCAGCTGGCTTTTTCTGGGTAATGCATGAACACCGCTGAGTGACAAATGCCTCAATCTCTTTCTTCATATACGGCCAATAGAACCTTTCTCTTGCCAAGTGAAGGACCCGCTCAGTGCCGACATGTGCCATGTCATCATGGAGATGCTTCATCACAATTTGTCTGTACTTCATCGGGAGGATGAGTTGTTTCGTTCCCTTGTGCGCCTATAGAGAACCCCGTTCTCTAGATGTAACCTCCTCCATTCATACAAGATTTTCCTGGCAGCTCCGCTCGCACTGCTCCTCAAGTCACTAGTCAGGGTCGGTCTCTTTCAGTGTCATGACCGGCCCAATCGAGTCATCTTCCCTCTCTGCCTTCATCAGCTCATCATGACTGATGGATGGTAGGATTGTGCGCAACTGTGGTTGGGCATCTTTGGAGGCCAGGTCCAGAGCAGCAATCCATGCCACATCCTTCTGCTCCGCAGCCGTACTTCCTCGCCAAGTTGTTCGCAACACCTCTGGGGACAATTCCTCCATGCATTCCTCCATGTATCCATCGATATCGAGAGTAATACGCGACAGTGTGTCCGCATCGACATTGACCCTTCCAGGTCGGTATTTCACATTAAAACGAAAATCTGTCAATTCCCCTACCCAACGATGACCAACAGCGTTGAGTTTGGCGGTGGACATTACATAGGTTAAGGGATTATTGTCCGTATATACCGTGAAATGTGGGGCATAGAACAAGTAATCCCGGAACTTCTCATATATGGCCCACTTTAGAGCCAAGAACTCCAGTTTGCCACTATGCAGGTTATAATTTTTCTCAGCTGATGTCAATGTCCACGACCCATACGCTATCACACGTAACTGTCCATTTTGGTGCTGGTACAGGACAGCTTCGAGACCCTCCTCGGGTGCATCAGTGTGCAACACAAATGGCAAGTCAAAATCTGGGTAGCCTAACACTGGAGGTGTTATCACCATATCGATAAGTCATTCAAGTGTGGCTTTGTGTTCTGTAGTCCACTCTACAGGGGTTTTGGAGGCCAGTTGGGGACCTTTGGTCCTGCGCGTACTTGGTTGTGCTTGTGAGGCCCCCGTCCTCCCCTGAAGCAGTTGGAAGAGTGGTCTCGCAATCCGTGAAAAGACTTGAATATAGGACCGATAGTAGCTAAGAAACCCCAGGAGTTTCCTTACCTCCCCCACAGTCTGTGGAATTTTGTCCTTTAGGCACCGGACAGCATCCAAATTCTTTGGGTCTATTCTTACCCCATCGGCCGAGACCAAACGACCCACATAACGGACCTCTTGCCGGAAGAGATCGCACTTCTCTGGCCTGAGCTTCACTCCATGGAGCTGAAGTGCCCTAAGAACTTTCCGAACCCCTTCCACATGCTCTTCAGAAGTCTTGGCATAACAGAGAACATCATCAAGGTACGGGATGCAACACTCGTCTCTGAGGGTATCTAACATCTCCTCCATACTCCGCTGAAACGCTGCTGGTGCGTTTGAGAGCCCGAATGGGATCTGGACCCATTCGTAGAGACCCCAAGGTGTAATAAAAGCGGTGTAATGCCTTGAGCCCTCGGCCAGGAAGCCCTGGCGATACGCCTTTCCTTGGTCCAAAATGCTGAACCATGAGTAGCCACCCAGTGTGTTGATAAGATCTTCAATTCGGGGCAGAGGGTGTCTGTCAGGGATCGTCTTCTGGTTGAGAAGGCGATAATCTACACAGAGGCGAAGCGTTCCATCTTTCTTACGGACACAGACAATTGGAGCTGAGTATGGGGACTTTGATTTGACTATCCAGCCCTTTGCCAAAAGGTCTTGGATATATTCTTTCACTTCCCGAAACAATGGTTTTGGCACTGACGAATATGCCCGTTGTACTGGTATGTTGTCTTTGAGGTTTATGGACATCTGAAGGCTTGGAATGCACCCCACACTATCACTGTCCCTTGCGAAAGCTGCTGACTCCTCATACAACATCTGCTTAACTGCCTCTTGCTGCCTCTGGTCTAAGTGACTAATGTCAACTGGAGGATGCCACAACTGTGATGCAGAAGCCCCATTGGTGGGCGTGGATGCAGCTTGACTCACCTGCACATCGGGTGCCAGTTCTTTCGGGGTGGTAGTTTGGACAATCATATCAATTTGCTGGATCATCCCAATGACTGATTTCGGTGTCAAGGTGACATCCTGCTTTGTGAGGTTACCCACTGGTACTACTACATATGGATCTTTCCGATTCTGAATCTCCAAAAGACCCTCGCCTATGTCCAGTGAGTTCAGCTGTACATTGCTACTATCAGGTTCAAACAGTACTACCGCTTCGTCTGGGTACCTGTTTGGTGGAAGCCTGCACTTCACCCAAGTCATCTGTCCCGCAGTCACCACGAAGTCCTGCGACCCAACCCGGAGATACTCGGGTGGAGTGATTGGCCTTTTGGTCTGTAAAAAATTCACTAGAGTCCTCGCTTCACTACTGGGGATTGACACAGCCGAGCTGAGTAAGTTGACTAATGTGGGTATCAGACGCTCTGGCTGGCCCTGAATAAGTTCTTCTAGCACATTGAACCCCAACAGAGGCCTCTCAAGTGGCAGGTGACTCACCAAGAAAGGGACATGAATAGACAAACTACGGTCTTCTGTACCCGGAAGGTTGACGGTAACGGCAACCCAACCTTCGAATGGTATGGCGTCACCATTGATCGCATATACCTCCAACTTTCCTCTGTCCTCAAGAAGTTCCGTGAGTGGCTGAGTGTCATAACTAGGTAAGTATCTGTCTTTCCAATTTCAGTCAATAATGCTTACTTGAGCCCCAGTATTAAGCAGGGCAGCTACCGAAATCCGATTAAGATTGCAGTGGATGATGGTTTTCTTCCCAATGAGCTTCACAACTGGTTCATCCTTCGCAACTGGCAGCTTAGTTGTACCAGGGGAGGGAATTAGGTTTCGATGGTGCCTCCTTTTAGAAGTAGAGCTTGGTTCCCCAGAAAATGTCAGAACAGTAGAAGCTCCCTGTCCTCCTCCGTCATAACCTTCAACATAAAAATCTCTGGAGTGGGACTCAGTTGCCCCGATCACTGGTGGTCCCTCGCCAATGATCGGCTCCCGTTTCCCTGATTTTCCAATAGCTCGGTGTCCTTCCCCACCGCAGATGAAACAGTGACTGCAGTGAGATATGCCCTTTTCAATACATTTCGAGCACCCAGATATCTTCTCCTTTCTCGCCACAGGTGGCTTGTGCATGCGGCACTGGCAAACATGCTCTGAGGTGCCCTGTGTCTGGTGCCGCATTGAGTCGACTATGTTAGTAAGGGCGTCTATCCTGGCAGTTAGGTCTTTTAGAGTGTCTGCCTTACCCTTACCCTCATGTGCTGTGTTTTGTTTTGAGGAATCCAACTCAAGCTGAGCGCTGTGCGTCACCATCTGCTTAGACCGGGGTGTACTGCCTAACCTACGCTGCCTCTCACTTTCATCACTAGTGATCTTAGTTATCTGTCTCAAAATGGCCTCATCTGTCACCGTACTGTCTGACATGAGTGACTTAAGTTCTCTACGAATGTCATTACATTTGTGATTTAGCCCTTGGTACACAGTGTGTAAGAAAACACCTTGGACTGTTTCAGAGCTATACCGTATCTCAGCATTAACCTGCTTCGACGCAAAGAGGACCTTTTGCTTCAGCCCTATAACCTTGTACAGGAACTGTTGTGGTGTCTCGGATTCACTCTGCTTTGTGCACATGAGCTCTTGAAGTAGTTCAGTGCTGTTCTTTTCGCCTAAGTGTGACTGGAGGAACAGTTTAAGTTCGGCAATTGTCATGTCCTCTTTATTCATTAACATGTCTTTGAAATTACCCGGTTTCACTATCCTCAGTACACTCCGAATAATTTCTGCCTCACTAAAGCCCTCCTGAACACCCCCTTCGATCTGCTTACATATATTATTGTAAGTGATATCTGACCCGTGGTCACCAATTTGACCCGTCTGTATCTTAAGCTCTCTCCGCTGCAAGCACGAGAGGTCCCTTAAGGAGACCAGCCGCTCGTGCGTTGCACGTGAAGTGATTTCCGACGGGGTGTTAGCGTGTGGCCACCTACTGGTTGGCGCTACAGGGCAGGCGTTGTCCAACGACACTGATTGCGTAGGTATATCGATATGTCGACGAAGCTTCCTCCCTAACTCTTCAAAATTCGACACCATGCTCTGCAAATCTGAGTCTGATATGTTCTGTGTGTTAGTGGTCGCTACATCCAGTTGGTCAGTGTGTGATGTCATGTGGTCATGAACAGGACTAACTGGTGAGGTAACTATATCAGTGTTATGTGGTTTCGTGCCTTTGTCAGTGTGAGGTGAAAGTGAGGTAGTGTCACGGCCCTGGACGATATCATTAATCAAGTCTCTCAACAGCAACAAAGAACTCATACCTCCGTCTTCCGAGTTACGTAGAGACTCACTGCACATAAAGGAATTCACATACTCAAAGCAGTCTTCAAGATCAGTGGCACTAATCTCTGAGGACCCTCTTCCTGGTATCGGACTCACAGCCTTGGCAATGTTGAAGAGTTCATCTGCGGAAAGGGTGAGAAGGCCTCTTCTGATTTCTCGCACCAGACCCTTCCTCTCATCATCCGCCACAGCAACTCTTTCCTCCATTCTCGTGCCGTTTACGTCCAGTTACCAGCTCACTCAGGCTCAGCGTGTCCTCAATGCAGCTCCAGTGCCACCTCACAGGAACATCGATGCTCTCTCTTGGTCCCGAATGTCACGAATCGCTGGATCAGCTTTCCACCACTAGGAGGCGCCGATCCCAGACGAGCCCCCAAGAATCTGTTACACTCCCCGGGTGCAGGGTCAGTGCGACGAGATTACTAAACCTGTAAACAGGGTGAAATAAAGGAGACACAAGGAGCCGTGGCTTCAGTTCACGAATGCCTCTCAAAGTTTTTTTATTATCACATAAAACAAGCCAGCAAACATGTCATTTGTTTCAGTCTCTACTCTCCGAATGTCCATAGAGGTACAGTTTCACATCACAGTAAAACGAGAACATGCGTTTGCCCTTCCTCCTGACTCATGCCCAAGTCCACCTACCCTGCCGTGCTGTAGCTACCCACAACGGTTCCACAAAGGCAAGCACAATGTCCTCGGTCAAGCAGTGTCACACTTGTTTCCACACGATTCAAAAGGAGATATATTCGCTCCCAAGACCAAACTCAAGTTTGTAGGTATGAGGTCAGGCTCACAGGGCTTGGAGTTAACCTGTGTCTGTGTCTGTGTCTGTGTGTGTGTGTGTGTGTGTGTGTGTCTGTCTGTGCATGCGTACGTGCGTGCGTGTGTGTGGGTTAATTAAGATGAAGTCGTTATGAAAGTCGGATGAAAGCTTGGGTGTATAAGTGAGGGTGTGTACAGTTCGAATGTAGGATGTATTACATGCCGAGTCAGAGGTGTAGAGAATGCATCAGAGACTAGTGGCTAACTTCTTTACCTACCCGGTAGAGTGTGAACGGTACAAACTAACATTAAAGCAATTCCAACACTAACTTATCACAACCCACCGTCTAATATAGACTGCGATTGAACTAATGTTGGCGGTGTTAGAACGCTTATTACCCCATCTAAACACTACAATAAACTCGCCATTTTGTGATTCGGTTCCCGTGCATTTCGCCCATACCCAAGTTTCTAACCGATCAACTCGGAGAATACCACATTAACCTGCATCGGTAAGGTTAATCAGTTGAGTTAATTAGTGTTCCACATACTTTTATTCAATTACTCACCTGTAAACAGGGTGAAATAAAGGAGACACAAGGAGCCGTGGCTTCAGTTCACGAATGCCTCTCAAAGTTTGAGGGGCGGAGCCACCGACTCCCGCGTCACCGCTAAGCCTACTACAGCAACGCTTCCCCATAGCGCCAAGGCAGAGACTCACAAAACAATACATATGTGAATACATACATGAATATAATCACTGAACATATCACAAATGTGACAACACTTTGTGGGTGTCACATTACCACTGAGGTGATTTATATACGCTGGATCAGAACTCTCCTTTCTAGGTGTGAGAGGCATGATGGGGATGTTTGTTTAATGCCAGAGTTAAATGCACTCACTTCTCACAGTCACATGCTTGCAGTTTCTGCACGCTTCTCAGTTCCCTGCTTTCTTTTATCATAATTATAACAGGAAATACAGTGGTGCTTGAAAGTTTGTGAACCCTTTAGAATTTTCTATATTTCTACATAAATATGAAAAAAAAACATAATCATATTTTATATGACATATTATATTACTAATATTACATATTAGTTAGTGGCAAAAGTATGTGAACCTTTACTTTCTGTATCTGGTGTCCTGACATTTGCCTTTAGAATTATCTGATGCAATTCAGAATTCATTGTTCTATCAATGATGGCAAGGCGTCCTAACCCAGATGCAGCAAAACAGGCCTAAACCATGATACTACCACCACCATGTGTCACAGATGGGATGAGATTCTTAGGCTGGAATGAGGTGTTTTCCTTTCTCCAATCATAACACTTTTCTTTTAAACCAAAAAGTTCTATTTTGGTCTCATCCGTCCACAAAACATTCTTCCAATAGCCTTCTGGCTTGTCCACGTGATCTTTAGCAAACTGCAGATGAGCAGCAATGTTCTTTTTGGAGAGCAGTGACTTTCTCCTTGCTACCTTGCCATGCACACCATTGTTGCTCAGTGTTCTTCTGATGGTTGACTCATGAACATTAGCATTAGCCAATGTGTGAGAGGCCTTAAGTTGCTTAGATGTTACCCTTGGGTCCACATACACAGTAGGTTCACATACTTTTGCCACTCACTAATATGTACCATTGGATTATTTTCCTCAATAAATAATTTAACAAGTATAATATTTTGTCTCATTTGTTTCACTGGGTTCTCTTTATCTACTTTTAGGACTTGTGTGAAAATCTGATGATGTTTTAGATCATATATATGCAGAAATATAGAAAATTCTAAAGAGTTCACAAACTTTCAAGCACCACTGTACTGTATTTGTGCTGTCATTTTCATTCTTCAGATATGATGTTGGGCACTAAATTCTGCCACAATCATATATCATATACTATATTTGATATCTATAAAATGATCACCGTGTTACAGTTGAACAACTTTCTGCAATTAAAAAAAAATCCTGACATGTAACTAAGTGTGTTGTGTTGTACAGTGCAAGACCAATTACTACTACAATACTGTCACGCCGGCTGCAGCTGAGACTCCCCACTACCTGAGGTCACGCTCTCCCGAATTCTAACCACACCACTTCCGTCAGGCGGCCATGTTCTTAGCCTATTTAATCTCCCGCCTAGCTACGCGTCTTCGCGAAGTATTGTTTGCCGTTAGTCAACATTACCGAGCATTCTACTATTGCTATTTCTGGTTTTCCATGTATGATCTACTGCTCTGTGACATTTTGATATACTCTCCTGACCTACAAACGCACATTCGTCATGGCAACATTAAGAGGCAACATGAGTAGACTGGTGTGGACGGAGGCAGCAGAAGAAGCGTTTAAATCGCTTAAAAGCCGGTTTACTTCAGCCCCCATTCTAGTGCATCCTAACCCCGATTTTCCCTTTGTTATAGAGGTGGACGCGTCCTCGTCGGGTGTGGGAGCTGTGCTTTCTCAGCGTTCGGGTTCGCCCTCTAAGCTCCATCCCTGTGCTTTCTTCTCACGGAAATTAAATAAGGCAGAGAGGAAATATGATGTGGGTAACCGGGAGCTCCTGGCCATAAAGCTCGCTTTAGAGGAATGGCGGCACTGGCTGGAAGGGGCCAGGCATCCGTTTTTAGTATTAACTGACCATCGCAATCTGGAATATTTGAAGACGGCTAGGCGGCTTAACCCTAGACAGGCCCGTTGGGCGCTGTTTTTTACGCGCTTTAACTTCACTGTTTCTTATCATCCTGGCTCTAGGAATGGTAAGGCTGATGCCTTGTCTAGACAGTGGGAGGCCGAGCCAGAAATGAGTCAGGCCACCACGGTCCTGAGACCCAAGATCATCGTCGGACCCATTAAGTGGGAGATTCTGGAAGAGATACGCCGGGCACAGGTTAATTAACCACCTGGTTAATGTCCACCGGACCGTGAGTTTGTCCCAACCTCTTTACGCTCAGAGTTAGTTAGTTCAGAATCGGTTTTGGTGGGGGGGTTTGGAAGAGGATGTCACTGATTGGGTTAAGGCCTACCCGGTGTGCGCTCAGGCCAAGGTCCCTCGTCAAGCCCCGACCGGTTTATTACAGCCACTGCCTATCCCCAAGCGCCCCTTGTCACATCTAGGGGTAGAATTCTTAATCGGCTTACCTCCCTCCAGTGGTAAAACGGTGATTTTGGTTGCAATAGATCGCTTCTCCAAGGCCTGCCAGTTGATTCCCCTGGCCAAGTTACCTACGCTCTCGAGACGGCCGAAGCTCTGTTTCATAACGTGTTTAGGTTTTACGGATTTCCCGAGGATATCGTTTCTGATAGAGGGACACAGTTTACATCCTGTGTCTGGCAGGAGTTCTGCAAGCTCCTGGACATCAATGTCAGTTTAACGTCCGGCTACCACCCCCAGTCTAATGGCCAAACTCAGTGCTTAAATGAGGAAATCTGCAGATTTCTGATCTCATACTGTTCTCGCTCCTAGGTTACCAACTGCCACTCTATCCATGGTCTGGCTCACCCTCCGAGTTGGCCGCCATAGACGAATGGATGCGGAGGAGTGAGCAGACATGGGAACAGACTGCAGCGGGCCGTATCCTGGCAGAAATTACATGCCGACCACCGTAGACGTGACGTTCCATTCTTCAGGCCTGGTCAGATGGTATGGCTCTCAACTAAGGATCTAAGACTTAAAGTACCCTATAAGAAGTTGAGCCCCAAGTTTGTGGGGCCCTTTAAGGTTCTGCGGCAGGTAACCCCCGTCTCATGTAGACTGCTGTTGCCCTCCTCATATCGCATAGCACCTACATTTCACGTTTCTCTGCTCAAACCGGTTTACTCTTCCCCTCAGGTGCAGTCGGACGTGACAGAACCCCCACCGCCTCTGGATGTTGACGGTTCACCTGCTTACACAGTTAGGGAACTCTTGGACTCTAGGCGTCGCGCAGGTAGAATGTACTACTTGGTGGACTGGGAGGGTTATGGCCCGGAAGAACAAGCCTGGGTTTCCACAGTGCTTTTCCTCATCGTCCGGCTCCTAGGTCTCGGGGACGTCCCAGAAGGTTAAGGTCTTTGGTGTTGGGTGCCGCCCGTCAGAGGGGGGGTTATGTCATGCTGGCTGCAGCTGAGACTTCCCACTACCTGAGGTCGCGCTCTCCCGAATTCTAACCACACCACATTGATCAGGAGGCCATGTTCTTAGCCTATTTAATCTCCCGCCTAGATACGCGTCTTCGCGAAGTATTGTTTGTCGTTAGTCAACATTACCGAGCGTTCTACTATTGTTATTTCTGGTTTCCCGTGTATGATCTACTGCTCTGTGTTATCGTTGCAGTTTCGGATTGCCCCTGTTGAATTTGTTGCTTCTTGTTTGATATACCGGTTGTTGACCCTTCGCTCGCCCTACGACTACGCTTTGTCTTGCTGGAAATATATACAGTAATCCTGCAATTGATTCCTACACCTTGGTCTCCTAGTGTTCTTCCTTACAGAATACTTCGCCTGAACCAGCAGGAATCAGCAGGTTTCGACGCTCATTTGGAGCGGCAAGAACAGAAGCTGGATGAACTCGCGCAGCTCATGAAGGAGGTACTGGCACTATCAACACCGTTTCCGGGATGTTCCGCGGCAGCGGCACCGAACCGCCAGCCCCTGATCCAGCTTCAGCTGGCGCCCGGGATCCTCCACGCGTGCTGTCTCCAGTTATGGTTGCCCTACCCAAAAGGTATGACGGCTCTATGGATCCATGTAGAGGTTTTCTCATGCAGTGTAGCCTGTATATTGAACATCACCCGGAGCAATTTCAGTCTGACACTGATAAGATTCATTTTGTCATTTCACTACTAACTGGGAGGGCTAAAGAATGGGCCACGGCGCTATGGACTCAGGACAGTAAAGTCTTGTTATATGAAACCTTATTCTAGTCCCTGTTTAAAGAAGTTTTCGACTACCCTCATGCCGGATGGAATGTGGGATCTAGATTGTGTGAACTCAAGCAGGGCAGATTACGCTTTGGAGTTCCGTACTGTGGCTGCGGGGAGCGGCTGGAATGACGCAGCTCTCCTCACCATGTTCAAACCCGAAATAAAAGCGGAGATGACCGTACGGGGTGCTACCCTGAACTTGGATGCATTCATTCGGCATACCATCATCGTGGACAATCTGTTATGGCATGGGCAAGACCTCGTCAGGAGCACCGATCCTGGGTTGCAATGCATACTGCTGGATACCGATTCCGAGCCCATGGAAGAGCTCACATCACGGAAGAGGAGCAACGACGCAGGTACAGGGAGAAATTATGTCTCTACTGTGCAGGAACTGGTCACTTACACGCTTCTTGTCCTAAACGACCGGAGTCCACCCGAGCCCTGGAGGTAAGCCTCATGAATCAACCCATGATCAATACTCAGTGTATGCACATAACCGTTCGGTTGTCCTGGGCTTCAGAGTCTACCTATGTTTCAGCACTCATCGACTCGAGGGCCGCAGGCAACTTCATAGATCAGACCCTGGTAAAGAGACTGGATATTCCGGTAACCCGCACCTCAGTTCCAATGACTTTGAAAGCTGTGGACGGCAGAATTCTGGGGGAGGATTCTTTGACTGAGTGCACTATAGAGCTCAGCATGAAGGTCTGGTTGCTGCACCAGGAGTCTATTTCGTTCTTCTTTATCCCGGCACCCAATCATGACCTCATCCTGGGGTTTCCCTGGCTGGTCCAACATCAACGTCACATTGCCTGGGGGGACGATGACATCAAGAGCTGGGGAGACCAATGCCGGACCTCTTGTTTGACCCTGCCCCTGATGCCCACAGCGCTGGAGGACACCAGCAGCACCGGGATTACCCGGGTGCCAGACTGCTACAGACATTTGGGACGGGTTTTTTCCAAGGAGCTTGCTCAGGACTTGCCTCCTCATCCATCATGGGACTGCGCCATTGACCTGTTGCCGGTCAGCAGCCCGCCACGAAACAGGATCTACCCCCTTTCCCGTCTCGAGACGCAGGCATTAGAAGACTACGTTGAGGAGGCTTAACGGATGGGCTTTATTCGTCCATCCACTTCCCCGGCTGCGGCGAGCTTCTTCTTTGTGGAAAAGAAGACCATTGCAGCGGATGTTAAGAAGTTGTGTGCCACTGCGTCCCTTAGCTCCATACCTGAGCATGTAAGCTCCATATCTGAGCAGCTAGAGCTGCCCAGCTCCATACCTGAGCTCGCTGCACCCATTAGCTCTGTGCGTGAGCCTTTTGCTCACTGGTCATTAGCGCTGACCCCTGTTCCACGGCCTTTAGCACCAGTCCTTGCGCACCGGTTCTTGCGCACTGATCATTAGCACCAACACCTGTGCCACGGTCTTTAGCACCAACCCCCGCACCACGGTCTTTAGTTCTGGTTCCCGTGCCGCGGTCATTGCAGCCAACCCCTGCGCCACGGTCTTTACTAGCAGTTCTCATGCCATGGTCGTTGCCCTCGATCCTTGTTCCGTGGTCACCTTTGTTGATCTCGGTCCATAACGTCCGTTTGCCTAGCAAGGTGACTTGCGCTGACCTTTTTCCTGCACCTCATTTTTGCAGCGTGAACACGCTCAGCGCGATCATGAATGTGCCACTCCCCTATTTGGCTTATTGCACTTAAATTCCCGACACCTGTTGTTTGGGCTATATAAGTACACCTGTTAGCCCACACAGGTTGTCGCATCATTGACAAACAAGTGGTCTTCACCAGCCCTCACCTGGCTCCTGCTAATCTGTTTGCCATAGCATTCATGCTATTGCTACCAGCCATGACTTTTTTCATCCATAGTTTTGTGTTTTTGTGAAGTTACAGTGGGTGACCAAATACTTATTTTCCAACTTGAATTACAATTAAATTCTTTAAAAATCCTACAATGTGATTTCCTGGATATTTTTCTCATTTTGTCTCTCATATCTGAAATGTACCTATGATGAAAATTACAGGCCTCTCTAATCTTTCTAAGTAGGAGAACTTGCAGTGACTGACTAAATACTTTTTTGCCCCACTGTATGTTTAGAGAAAGGACAACACTGCATTCCAGCATAAGAACCTTATCCCATTTGTGAAACATGGTGGTGGTAGTATCATGATTTTGGCCTGTTTTACTGTATCTGGACCAGGCCTGCTTGTCATCATTGATAGAACAGTGAATTCTGAATTGTATCAGATAATTCTAAAGGAAAATGTCAGGACATCTGTCCATGAACTGAATCTCAAGAGAAGGTGGGTCATGCAGCAAGACAACAACCTTAAGCACAGAAGTCATTCTACCAAAGAATGGTTAAAGAAGAATAAAGTTAATGTTTTGGAATGGCCAAGTCAAAGTCCTGACCTTAATCCAATCGGAATGTTGTGGAAGGACCTGAAGCGAGCAGTTAATGTGAGCAAACCCACCGACATCCCAGAATTGAAGCTGTTCTATACAGAGGAATGGGCTAAAATTTCTCCAAGCCGGTGTGCAGGACTGATCAACAGTCACCAGTAACATTTAGTTGCAGTTATTGCTTCGCAGGGGGGTCACACCAGATACTAAAAGCTAATTTTGACATACTTTTGCCACTCACTAATATGTAATATTGGATCATTTTCCTCAATAATTAACTGACCTAATAATTAACTGAAGTATAATATTTTTGTCTCATTTGTTTAACTGGATTGTCTTTATCTACTTTTAGGACTTATGAAAATCTGATGATGTTTTTGGTCATATTTATGCAGAAACTTGGGTTCACAAACTTTCAAGCACCACTGTATTCCTCTCTGTTCCTTTCTGATAGAACCCCTTAATAACATGTTTATATACACTATTCTGTGTTGTCACATCACATGTGAGTTCCCCCTTTTAAATACCCTGTCTGTCCAGGATTAACCAGAGTTTGTGGGGAAAATAACTCATATGGGTCATATGGTTACAGAACATCTGATTGCTTCCCTTTGTTCTTTAACAAGTGGAGTTCTGCACTCAGGCCATGCGGTTTAACGTGTACATGTACATAAACTCATTCCACACACACACACACACACACTACTTTTCTATTACAAATATCATGTACTTTCTTAAAAATTCTACATAACAAATGATATAATTCATAATACATTATGATTGAAAACTCTTGTGTGTCTTTCAGAAGGAAACCAAATCCCAGCTGCTATTAAAAATACCTGAACATTCAGATTCTGTTTCAG
Source organism: Ancistrus triradiatus (assembly GCA_025084515.1). NCBI lineage: Eukaryota > Metazoa > Chordata > Actinopteri > Siluriformes > Loricariidae > Ancistrus > Ancistrus triradiatus. The sequence continues at coordinate 44,417 of JAJAGP010003938.1, read as the reverse complement.
TCAATCAGTCAATAATTGACTAACAATTTAAGTTATAATTGCAGTAATTGAGTTATTTGATATAAATATTAATTATTTTAATATGAATTAAATTTCTACTGGTAACAAACCCGTCATTTTATGATATTGATTACTACTAAACAGGTATTTTCATCATCGTTAAACCCACATACATTTCCAGTGTGACACTGAGATAAGTTGTCTACTGGATAAATTGGTTCAGCAGGTGTGCGAGTGCGTGCTGGACACTGACAGACAAAGTACATGTGTGTGTGTAACGCTGTGAGGCGGAGGGGATGCAGGAGACGAACGCAGGGATTCAAAATACAAAAGCTTTATTAACAAAATGGCTAACAAAAGAGAGACACAGCGAACGGAAAGACGCGAGGACCGAAAACAGGTGTGAAACATAAATCAAGCCGAGGCCGAGAACGGGTGTAAAACAAACACGAAAACGGGTGGGGAACATAAACCAAACGGTAACGCAAAACGGGTGGTAACTAAAGTAAACCCGGAAGTAAGTTAAACTAAACGATACCTGAATAAGACGCGGCACAACAGTCAGGGACAACCACGGATAAACCTGGGAGGCACGGACAGGAGGCAAGCCCGTATACGGCGGATAGAAGAGGCGCGAACGGCAGGATACGCGTAGGGACGCGACCGACATGGAGCACCAACGACAACATAAATAACCCGCGAGGTGAGTCTCTCGGGGTCTTGTCTTTATAGGACGTCTCACAGCTGATCCCAATTACAGCGATCGTGGTGAGACGTCCTGATAGGCGCGCGCTGCCGTGGCGCGTGACAGAGCCCCCCACCAAGGCGTCCGAGCCGGAGCTAGGACTCCAAAAAAGGGACCCCCAGGCGCATGTTCACCTCAGGGGTGCCCGCCGTGCCGGGCGGACTCCGAGGAGACCGACAGCAGTCATGCGGCTGGCGAGCATAGCCAACGAGGCGATGCCGAAAGCAGAGACCGACGAGGCTATGCCCGAAGCAATAGTCACGAGTCGTGCTCGAAGCAGAGTCGACGAGGCTACTATGCTGACAGCAGAGACGACGAGGCGACGCGCTTGACAGCAAGACGAGGCACGACGCCTTGAAATCAAAGAGAGGCGACGACGCTTGGACAGCAGAGACGAGGGCAAACGACGCTTGACAGAGAGACGACGAGGCGACGACGCTTGACAGCAGAGACGACGAGGCACGCTTGAGAGCGGAGCGACGAGCGACGCTTGACAGCGAGGCGACGTGGCGACGCTTGACAGCGGAGGCGACGTGGCGACGCTTGACAGCGGAGCGACGTGGCGACGCTTGACAGTCGAAGGCGACGTGGCGACGCCTGACGCGGGCGACCGTGGCGACGCTTGACAGCGAGCGACGTGGCGACTCTGACAGCGGAGGCGACGTGTCGACGCTTGACAGCGGAGGCGACGTGGCGACGCTTGACAGTCCGGAGGCGACGTGGCGACGCTTGACAGCGGTGCGACGTGGCGACTTTGACAGCGGTAGGCGACTAGGGCTACGCTTGACAGCGGAGGCGACGAGGCGAACGCTTGACGCGGAGGCGACGAGTCGACGTTGTAGCAAACTAAGACTACCCTTTAATTGGATAATTTTTAATTAACCTTTTTTAATAAAATATTATTTAATAAATAAAAATACGAGGCACCACCAAATTGATTAATGATAAATATAAATAATTCACTGGCCGATCTGGAAACCAGGAAAAAGAAACAACAACCTTGATCAGTCTAGTTCTGAATAGTGAATTCCAAGTAGTTTTCTCTAACTTTGAATGAATGAGCTCTCAAACCAGGCGGCAAATTCAAAAGGTTTATAAACAAGTTTATTAACTACAAACAAGGCAATACCAACAGATTATCTAATGTAATAACAAGTGTATCACAGAGTTAAAATCATAAAATGACGATGAACATGTATATATCACAGTATGGAGAACAGGGAACAATGGCAAGCGTACACATTACAGTAATAAAATCGGAAACCGAGATGACTCTATGTAACTTATCGGTCGCGCAATAATTACTAACGTTGCGATGTTACTGGTAACCTTAATGACGTTGAATGTGGATAGTGTGGTAAAAATTACTTAGGCGTGAATAAGTCTATGTTGAAGCGTGGTTTTAGCTTAAAAACGCACAGTACGATAAATCAGGGACCCAGAACAGCCACAACAGTGGTACTTGCCGATTGCTTTGTGGAGGCTCACGCGAAGGAGATGGAACGGAACCGGGCCTCTGCCTGTCGTCCGACGTCACACATGGAACTGAAGCGGTAAAAATCTTCAGATTCTGATGCTACTGTTTGGAGGACTGTAAGATCTTGGCTATAGGCCTCCGGTCAGTGTCTTCGGTCCGTGGGACCACAGATAGGTTGAGGGCCTCGCTCCGGTTTGGCTTTTTCCCAGCTGTTGGTGATCAGGTTCCTTGACCTCGACTTGCGGGCGTACGACTCGGATTCTATCTTGGCCACAAATAAAGGTGGAGTCGAGCAAGTTCTAGCACCACAAGCTTCAACAAAACTTGAAAAACTTGTATGGTACAAAAAATGGTCGATCTTAGAGTCTGGTTGGTCTTTTAACTATCTTCTAGTTCAGCGATACCGAACTACTTAAGACTGCTGTATACAGGAAACTTTAAAGTAAAACGCAAAAACTTGAGTAAAATGAATAATAAAAAACGTTACAAAAAGGAAAAACTATAAAAGACAAAGAAAGACTTAAAGAACATAAAGACACAAGACTTGAAGCTAGCTTACTACGTGGTCGTCCCGCATTGCCTTTTGAATGTTTCAGCTCGGGGGGCGGCTGGAGGCGGGACATAAGGAGTTGCCCTTACTTAGCCAATGAGAAGCTGACTCCTCAGTAAAGCTCTCCTATCGCGGTTGCCTTATTTCACCATAAGCCACAGACGTCTAACTTGGATAAATAATATTCCTACGTATCTAAAAGAGATTGAAAAATATCACACAATAACCAAAAATCCTCAAAGTTACAAGTTTAGATGCAGACTTCGTTGTAAGGTTCAGATGATCAAAAGCACCTTGAATTGATAACTTAGAACATCGTTAAAGCATTCTAACTACAGCGCAGGCATTTACTTTACTTTTAACTAAACAATACTATGATTAATACAAGCTGTAGGAAATGGTACATTGTAAATAACTTCATGTTTGTTGCACAAATTATTAAAACCCGATCGATCAAAACACATAGGCAAAAGCTGTTATTTCTATATATCATACTAATCCAGATCACTAAATATATATATAAAAAAAAAAAAGATAATTATACTAAAACATTAATCAAGTAGATATGAAGTAACATAAATTCAGTAACATACATATGTATGATCTATAATGGTGTGTGGATATAAAAGAATATCCTTGATCCACTCTTTGTATGAATCATTTAAATGTATATAGCGTGTTTGGACTTATGTAATTAAAAGGTTTCGATGAAGATAATCTGTTCCCAGAAAGAGTTGAGTACAATTAAAGTTTGTCTCTTTAGAATAAAAACTGAGTTCTTGTTTTTTTTAAAAGGGAAGGCCATAGTTTCTTGACCGTTTCTTGATGTCGTAAATCTCCAGGGGTGCCTTTCTGCCGCCAGGCTTGGGTGATAAGGTTTGCAAGAGAGTCTGTGATGACAGAGTTCAACTATGGGGAAAGAAAGTCATTAATTTTTGCAAAAGTCAGAAGACAATTAAGAAAGCTTGGTGGTCTGGATCGTTGAAACCTAAGATTAGCACATGGACTTAGTTTATGATTGGAGATGTCGAAGGTTATATGTCTTGTTTGAACAGACGTCCAATTCCGTTGGCTTCAGAAAGAGTCAACCGTTGGAGTCAAAGGTGGGGGTTAAGATCCTGTCCAGGTGTAGGGCCTTCTTGCATTCCAAGATGTTGTAAAGTTTACGACTTGGGGAAGAAGTAAAGAGAGGGAGAATCCAGCGATCACGCTACAGATGCTTGACAGCGGAGACGACGAGCGACGCCTTGAGAGCATGGTTGACTAGGCGACGCTTGATAGCAGGTCTACGAGGCGACGCTTGAGAGCGAGACAAACGTTGGCGACGCTGACAGCAGAGGCGACTTGTCGACGCGGCGCGAAGGCGATGACTTGGAGGTTGCGGGAGAGGCTGAGTCGACGACGGAGGCGGCAGGCGGAGTCCGTGGACACGTTAGGCTGCAGAGCAGGGTGTCTTGGACGACGTGATCTGCAATCATGGTCCGTGGACGACGTTAGGCTGCCGAACAGGTCGTGGACGACTTGAAGGCTGCAGAGCAGGTCCTGGACGACGTGTGCTTGTGAGCAGGGTCCTTGGACGACGTGGTGCTGTGAGCGGGTCCGTGGGACGACGTGGTGCTTGGGAGCAGGGTCGTGGACACTGGTGCTTGGTAGCAGGGTCGTGGACGACGTGTGCCTTGGGAGCCGGGTCGTGGCCGACGTGGGTTCTTGGGAGCAGGGTCGTGGACGACCGTGGTGCTTGGGAGCAGGGTCGGGACGACGTGGTGCTGGGAGCATGTCGTGGACGACGTGGTGCTTTGGAGCAGGTCGTGGACGACGTGGGGCTTGGGACAGGGTCCGTGGACGCGTGGTGCTTGGGAGTCAGGGTCGTGGACGACGTTGTGCTTGGGATCAGGTCGTGGACGACGTGGTGCTTGGAGCAAGGGTCGTGGACGACGTGTGCTTGGGGAGCAGGGTCGTGGACGACGTGGCTTGAAATGCAAGTCTGGACGACGTGGTGCTTGAAGCAGAGTCGGGACGACTGGTGCTTGAAAGCAGAGTCGTGGCCTACGTGGTGCTTTAATCAGGTTCGTTGCCGACGTGGTGCGTTGACAGCAGAGTCGTGACGACGTGGTGCTTGACAGCAGAGTCGTGACGACGTGGTGCTTGACAGAGAGTCGTGGACGCCGTGTGCTTGACAGCAGAGTCCGGACGACTTGGTGCTTGAACAGTCAGAGTCCCGGGACGACGTGTGGCTTGACAGCAAGTCGTGACGACGTGGTGCCTTGACAGCAGAAGTCCCGTGGACGACTTGGTGCTTGACAGTACTGCAGACGCCCTGGGTGCAACCACCGTAACTACTGACTACCTGGACAGATTCACTGGTTACAGACGTCGAGACGTCGGGAGTGGGCACGACCGGGGGTGACGTGACTTGCCGTTTTGGGGGCCAAAGTGCGTTGCGCAGGAAGTAGCGGCGCTAACTGTGCAACCGTGGAGATTGACGAGCCTAACATGGTACTATCACGAACTAGGTACTGGACGTTAGCTCGCACTTGACGCTTCACTAGAGCTTCCGGCTGGGCAAGCTGGGAATCCAGCACATGAACCCACCAAGGCTGACCAACAGGCGAACGGGTTCTAAACCCGTGGCTTCGTGACCCATTCAATCCTGTGGGTAGCCAAACCCACGTCCTCTCCTCTAAGAGCTTGCCCCCACGTTTCCGGTCCGAAGCACTGGCCATAATGGTGGCCCAATAAGGGCTTCACCAGTTAGGCAAGAAAAACAAAAGACACCCCAGCATAATCGGTCTCCGTGGATAATACTGAAAAAACGCAAACAGTCTCCACAAAAGCATGGCATGAACTGGATCGCCATTGAAAACGGCCGTGGAAAAAAGAAAATCGGGGATACCTGCCGTCTCTATGTTGGCGGTTATTCTGTAACGCCGTGAGGTAGAAGGTGGATGCAGGGAGACGAACGCGGGAATTCAAAATACAAAGCTTTATTAACAAACATGGCTAACAAAAGAGAGACACAGCGAACGGAAAGACGCGAGGACCGAAAACAGGTGTGAAACATAAATCAAGCCGAGGCCGAGAACGGGTGTAAAACAAACACGAAAACAGGTGGGGAACATAAACCAAACGGTAACGCAAAACGGGTGGTAACTAAGGTAAACCCGGAAGTAAGTTAAACTAAACGATACCTGAATAAGACGCGGCACAACAGTCAGGGACAACCACGGATAAACCTGGGAGGCACGGACAGGAGGCAAGCCCGTATACGGCAGATAGGAGAGGCATGAACGGCAGGATACGCGTAGGGACGCGACCGACATGGAGCACCAACGACAACATAAATAACCCGCGAGGTGAGTCTCTCGCGGTCTTGTCTTTATAGGACGTCTCACAGCTGATCCCAATTACAGCGATCGTGGTGATAGGCGCGCGCTGCCGTGGCGCGTGACAGTGTGATGGCCGAACTAATGTATAAACCCTTCGGAGTACTTTTCTTCTTTCTCAATTGGCCTTTTTCTGTCACAATATTACAAGAGATTGGATGTTATAAAAGAGACAGTGAAGTATGAGATCTCTGAATGATTGGACATTTCAGAGAAAACCTTTCACTCTTCACATGAAACAAGATGAATCTAGAACAGCAGGATATCACAGTGCTGCAATTATCTTACAGGTTCATGTGTATAAATATATATATATACACACAGTGGGGAAAACATTTAGTCAGCTACTGATTGTGCAAGTTCTCCTACTTAGAAAGATGAGAGAGGTCTGTAATTTTCATCATAGGTACACTTCAACTATGAGAGACAAAATTATATAAAATAATAAATCCAGGAAATCACATTGTAGGATTTTTAAAGAATTTAATTGCAAATCATGGTGGAAAATAAGTATTTGGTCACCCATAAACAAGCAAGATTTCTGGCTCTCACAGACTTGTAACTTCTTCTTTAAGAAGCTCTTCTGTCTTCCACACATTACCTGTATTAATGGCACCTCATTATCTGTATAAAAGACACCTGTCCACAGCCTCAAACAGTCAGACTCCAAGCTCAACCTTGGCCAAGACCAACAGGCAAGCAGGTTGGTGTGAATAAATTAACTGTGGGAGCAATTGTAAGACAATGGAAGATATACAAGGCCATTGATAATCTCCCTTGATCTGGGGCCCGACGCAAGATCTCATCCCGTGGGGCCAAAATGATCATAAGAACGGTGAGCAAATATTCCAGAACTACATGGGGGGATCTGATGAATGACCTGCAGAGAGCTGCGACCAAAGTAACAAAGGCTACCATCAGTATCACACTATGCTGAGAGGGAGCTATTTGGTAAAAACTCAACTGGAGGAAGAAGAATGCTGAGTTGCATCCCAAGAACACCATCCCTCCTGTGAAGCTTGGGGGTGGAAACATCATGCTTTGCGGCTGTTTTTCTGCAAAGGGGACAGGACGACTGATCCGTGCTAAGGGAAGAATGAATGGGGCCATGTATCGTAAGATTTTAAGCCAAAACCTCCTTTCATCAGTGAGAGCACTGACGATGGAACGTGACTGGGTCTTCCAGCTTGAATGCGTGTAATAGATGGCAAGGTCACAAAGGACCCCAGAGTAACTTCTAAGCAACTGAAGATCTCTCTCACATTGGCTAATGTTAATGTTCATGAGTCCACCATCAGTAGAACACTGAACAACAATGGTGTACATGGCAGGGTTGCAAGGAGAAAGTCACTACTCTCCTTGTACTGAGAAATTTATTACAAATGTGTATTAATATCAATTATAATATTATTAATAACAAGGATTCCCCATTTTAATAATCCTCAATTTAACCATCAGCTAACATGACAAATAGCAATTTAGATGTGTTTTTCTGTATTATTAATGAAGTATTATTTTCAAATCAAATAATAACAACAATAATAATAATAAAAAGCACAGAATAATGAATTGGTACGCAGAGGTTAGGTATCAGAATAGGTATCAGAATAAAAAACTGGGATTGGTGCATCTCTAATTAAAACTATAACTAATATGACAGTAGAGTTCTTAAAGTGAGAATATTTTATGCCAATTTTGAATAGGTGTCACACCCCACGTTTTTGTGCTGGTTTTCTGCTTACTTGCCTCTGCTGCAAGCAAGCGTGAATGTATCACCAACGGTTCACCAGCAGGTTACATGGGTCCTGCCAACCAATCCGGGGACCTCTCCAAGGTCATGGGACCCAAATTGCATATTGTCTACAGCTGCGTGAGGCAGCATAAAAACGCAGTGGTACAGATGTTCGGTGTGAGGTGTTTGCTTGACTTTGTCGATTGTAACAAACGCCACATGTGCCCTGACTTCACTTTGTTTCTTGTGTGGATTACGTGCCAGTGTTCTTTTGTTTTCCGTGTGGATTATGTGGCGGTTTTGCCTTGTTTCCTGTGTGGATTATGTGCCGGTTTTGCCTTGTTTTGTAAGAGAAATTTGATGGCAACTGGAAATTATGCAGTAAATTTGTCACTTAATGCTTGAGATTCCAGCGTTCAAAGCCTCATTATTCCGAATACGAATGTGTGGTATATGTTAGTTGGCGTGTAACAGGCAGGGCATTGCAATAGGCCATGAGGGTCTGGCCACAGATCGAATCTGGGACCTGTGACCAATTTTTTGAAAGACTTTGGACTAATTTTCGTCTCGCCCCTGGGGACTCTTGGGAACCGCAGTCTGGGCCTCAGCTTGCACACCAGTTGCTGGATCCTCCGCTAACAGGCTGTTCCAAAGTTCCAGTCCTCGCCAGAGCTTAAGTCTGTCTTGAAGATGTCAGTTCGTGAACTCATTCAGAAGACATCTAAGCAAAGGACTGTGCTGAAAACGTCAGTTTCTGAGCCTGTACAGAACACGTCTGTCTCAGGGTCCATCCTGAGGACGTCCGTCGCAATTTCTGACCCGAGGATGTCCATTCCTGATTCTGCCCTGATGACGTCTGTCCAGAAGACAGCAATTCAAGTACCATTCCAGACGGCATTCACTCTTTTCAGACAATGTCAGTGCTAGTGCCTGCACCGAGGACGTCCATGCCAGTTCTGAGGACGTCAGTGCCAGTGCCTGTTCCAAGGACGTTGGGTTCTAGTGCCTGCTCCGAGGACATCTATGCCAGTTTCTGTTCCGAGGATGTCCATGCAAGTTCTGAGAATGTCAGTGCTAGTGCCCGTACCGAGTAAGTCCGTGCCAGTTCTGAGGATGTCAATTCCAGTGCCTGTTCTGAGAACATCTATGCCAGTTCCTGTTCTGAAGACGTCCGTGCCAGTTCTGAGGACGTCCTTGTCAGTTCTGTGGATGTCAATGCCAGTGCCTGTTCCGAGGATGTTGGTTCCAGTGCTTGCTCTAAGGATGTCCGTGCCAGTTCTGAGGATGTCGGTTCCAGTGCCTGTTCTGAGAACATCTATGCCAGTTCCTGTTCCGAAAACAATCGTGCCAGTTTTGAGGATGTCTGTGCTGGTTCAGAGCATGCCCGTCCAGAGCATGTCTGTTTTGGAGACCGTCCAGAGCACTTCTGCTTTGGAGGCTGTCTAGAGCACATCCGCATCAGAGACCATCCAGAGCACGTCCATGTCAGAGACGTCCAGAGCATGCCAGCTCCAGAGACTGTCCCAAGCACAACATTTCCAGAGACTGTACAGAGGACGGTTGTCAAAAGGACCGTCCAGAGCATGCCCACCTTATTGTTCGCGTATGTCCCGCGGTTTATAGATCCGTCGTTCGTTATCCTAGTGCTCCCCTGCTCTTAACGTTAGCAGGTGGCCCCTTCTTTCGATATCTGTGTTAGCTATTGCTCTGTTCCTCAGTTTGTGTGTATCCTTGTCACCTCCGTTAGCTGTGTTAGCCATTGTTTGGCTGCTTGATTTGTTTCGTATGTGTGTATCCTTTGTTAGGCTGAGTTTTTGTTTTTACATAGGTTCACTGTTTATCTTTTGGTTGTGTTTGTTAGCTTGTTTAGGTTTGGGTTTCGGCTTGCATTCCTGTGAGCTGTGTTTATTTCTGTAGTGCTCTGTTTGTTAATGTTAGGACTTTTTGCTTGTTGTGTATCTTTTAGTTCACTTTAAATAAAACCTGCACTTGATTCCTCTTACCCCCCCATCTGGTGATTCATTACAATGGGCTTTCAAGACCACTAAACTGTCATTTAGTGGTGGTAATGATAAGTAAGTTGAAAGTGAAAAGTAAAAGCAAAACACTTACTCTATTGGTAAATGGTGCTCGCTATCATAGCTGCTAAGCTAAGTGCAGCCTGTGTTCTGAAGCATTAAATTCCTGTTTTGCTTTCAGTTGGCTCTGATAAACTAACCAATTTAGGACTCGAGGAGACGTATTTGCACTAACTATACAGTGCTGTAGATGTAAAACTAAAGAAAAACATAATAAAAAACGTGATCTTTTCTGAGCAAGGGCTATTGTGAATCTGAATCACTGTGTACTGACTCGTTGGCTAAATTGTATTGTGTTGTTCGACTCATACAAGTTTCAAAAACAACCAGAGCCAAGATAAATTTTCTACTCAAAATGCATCGAGAACTGAATTTGATGAGTTCTGAGGTGGACGAGAACCGAGGTACCACTGTATCTTCTTTAGGTTTTGTGGTATTCAGACATGACTTAGGTCTTGTTTTACAAGTACTGTTTGAGTAAAGACTGTAGGTCCTAAATGGTTGTTGATTATGTTGAAAGTTGTGTACACTCTTCCATATTACTTTTAGGTTAAAAAAAGACAAAAAAATAGAATTAGAAAACAAGCTGTAGAAAAAAAACAAGAAAGTAGACAATATGAAGTGATGGCAGGAAATGTTTGCATATCTTAATATGATTGTCTTATTTTTAGCTCAGGCTTTCAGTAGCTAGATAGATATGATTAGAGATTGAAGTAGCTAGCTGATGAACTTTTGAAATCAGAGCTAAATATTCTAGTGGCTAAAGATAATTTATAAAAAATGCAGAAAGAATGTTCTTGTTATCACTGCAAAGGTTAAAAACAACTTTATTATTGAGTCTTTAGGCCCTGCAGACAATATTGGATATTTTAAGATTTTAAGATGAATCTTATTCAGTGACATCATACCTGTTTTTTTAACATTCTATGTATGTTATTTTAATATATTTGATGATTTATTTTTATTATTTCAAATGATGTTGTAATAATACAATTATATTTATTCTTAAACATACATAAAATTGAAAGTTAGTGAACTCTTTCGAATTTTCTATATGTCTGCATAAATATGGCCTAAAACATCATCAGATTTTCACACAAGTCCTAAATGAAGATAAAGAGAACCCAGTTAAACAAATGAGACAAAAACATTATACTTGGTCATTTACTTATTGAGGAAAATGATCCAATATGATCCACCAATACACAGTTAGACAGATTGTCTACAAATGGAAGAAATTCAAGACCATTTTTACCCTCCCCAGGAGGGTAAGATCACTTCAAGATCACCAACAAAGATCACTCTAAGAGCAAAGTGTGTAAATAGGTGGCCCAGCCCCGTAAATAGTCCAGCCCCGTCTAAAGTTTGCCAGAGAGCATATGGATGATCCAGAAGAGGATTGGAGGAATATCATGTGGTCAGATGAAAACAAAATAGAGCTATTTGTTAAAAACTCAACTGGAGGAAGAAGAATGCTGAGTTGCATCCCAAGAACACCATCCCTCCTGTTTAGCATGGGGGTGGAAACATCATGCTTTGCGGCTGTTTTTCTGCAAAGGGGACAGGACAATTGATCCGTGCTAAGGGAAGAATGAATGGGGCCATGTATCATAAGATTTTAAGCCAAAACCTCCTAACATCAGTGAGAGCATTGAAGATGGAACGTGACTGGGTCTTCCAGCATGAATGCGTGAAATAGTTGGTAAGGTCACAAAGGACCCCAGGGTAACTTCTAAGCAACTGAAGGCCTCTCTCACATTAGCTAATGTTAATGTTCATGAGTCCACCATCAGAAGAACACTAAACAACAATGGTGTACATGGCAGGGCTGCAAAGAGAAAGCCACTGCTCTCCAAAAGAAACATTGCTGCTCATCTGCAGTTTGCTTAAGATCACATGGACAAGCCAGAAGTTTATTGGAAGAATGTTTTGTGGATGGATGAGACCAAAATAGAACTTTTTGGGTAAAAAGAAAAGCATTATGTTTGGAGAAAGGAAAACACTGCATTCCAGCATACGAACCTCATCTCATCTGTGAAACATGGTGGTGGTAGTATCATGGTTTGTGCCTGTTTTGCTGCATCTGGACCAGGACAGTTTGCCATCATTGATGGAACAATGAATTCTGAATTATATCAGAGAATTCTAAAGAAAACTGTCAGGACATCTGTCCATGAACTGAATCTCAAGAGAAGGTCAGCAAGACAAGGACCCTAAGCACACAAGTCATTCTTTCATAGAATGGTTAAAGAAGAATAAAGTTAATGTTTTGGAATGGCCAAGTCAAAGTCCTGATGTTAATCCAATTGATATGTTGTGGAAGGACCTGAAGCGACCAGTTAATGTGAGGAAACCCACCAACATCCCAGAGTTGAAGCTGTTCTGAAGCTGTTCTTTAAATATCACACTATTGTGATACTTTTGCCACTCACTATTACGTAATGTTGGATAATTTTCCTCAAAAAATAAATGACCAAGTATAATATTCCTGTCTCTTTTGTTTAACTGGGTTGTCTTTGTCTACTTTTAGGACTTGTGTGAAAATCTGATGATGTTTCAGGTCATATTTATGCAGAAATATAGAAAATTCACAAACTTTTGAGCAGCACTGTGCATGTGTAAATTATTTATAAATATTACCAGGCAGATGCAAAAGTAAAAAAAAGACATTGTTTTGCCTAAATCCTCTTGTGCCTAAAATATACCCTCTGACTGTCTTAGACATGCTCAGACATAATCACAGTATGGATATCCTGCTATGTTTTTTGTCTAAATGGGAAAAACTGAAGCAAAAGCCATTTAGCATAACCAGTGCATTTTGCCTAGCATCTGAAGGCTCCTGATGATAGTGTTGATAGCGCTGCTTTCCTGATACTGTATTGTAACCCCAATGTTCAGTCCAGACACACATTGCGGATATTGCAGATTTCTACAGGCAGCTACAAGGTGCCAGAAATATCTATTGCACATCTGACGGCTGCTCCCGAATAGAACATTATTTTTGAAGTTGAAGCAGGCTCAGTGCATTTCTGTCATTTTGAATGAATTTTCCTCACACTTTCATCCAAAAGAACTGAAGCTGTTTCAATTTGATAGTGCAGTATGAAATGTGTGTATTGACCTTTGTGTCAATGTGTCATCACTCCAGGATCTCTAGCATCACTTCAGGCTTGTACGTTCACAACTACTTTGTAGAGGTCTCTACTAAACAAGTTTTGAATTTTATTGAAGCTGTCGAGATTAAATACAAGAAGCACTTATTATGTATCTTGCATTTAGAGGAGACCAAGGTAACATGCGCTTTTTACGTGTACTGAGTTTACTGCAAAATAAAACTGTACTTGTTTCAAATAATTGCTATGCATATGGTTGATGTGTACTCGTCATTTTTTTAATTTTTTTTTGTCTACTTATTATCAAGTTCGAATTAACAAGGACATATCATTAAAAGTCCTATGGCACAACTTGCCTCAAGGCAGGAATAAATGGGCATGGAATTTCAGGAATAGAAATGCCATTATTGCTTGCGAACTCAAATGTAGTTCTCTGTATTTTATGGGTGTTAGTCCATTAAACTGGTCAGAAATTTTCCAGATGTAACTAGAAAGTTCAAACTATGTTGTCATCCAAAATCTGATTAGCTTTTGCTAGTCTGAAATAACATGTTCTGGGAACTTCTCCTTTTTTTTTGTTGATGAACAGTTTGATGAACCTTTTATAGTTTTCTGTATTATTGCATTAACATGACTTAAAACATCAACAGTTGTCACAAATATGACAAAAATGTTCACTACCAAATATGTAAGGTACAAAAAAGTGAAAAGTGAACCAGAATGTGAATCTCTGGGTTAGGCAGTTAATATCAAGGTGAAATAAGTAATTTAATAGAGCCAGGGGTTTTCAATGAATGAGATGATGGAACAGGAATCTTCAAAACTCTGATCTTCACAACACAATTTTGTGGAAGCGTGTCATGGCATGAACAAATGAGATTTTTAAAAATCAATGAAAAAGAGTACTTGATACAGTTTAGGAAATTCAAGATCAATGTTACCCTCCCCTGGAGTAATCGACTAATAAAGATCACTCCCATAGCAATGCATGTAATTCACCATGAGGTCACTAAGGAACCAAGAGTAACTTCTAAACAACTAAAGGCATATCTCGGCCCTCTGGCTAAGGTTAATGGTGTGCATGGCAGAATTAAAAGAAAAAAGCCACAGCTCTCCAAAAAGAGCATTGCTGCCTGTCTGTAATTTGCTAAAGATCATGTGGACAAACTATGAGGCTCCTAGAAAAACATTGCGGAGAGTTGAATCCAGTTTGGCTTAACCAATCACATTTTCGCTTAAAAAAGAAGCATTATGTCTGGAGAAGAGAAACAAGCATAAGAAATGGTGCTGAAAGTATCATGGTTTGGACCTGTTTTATTGCATCTGAGCCAGAATGGCTTGCCATCACTGATGGAATGATTAATTCTGAATTATACAAGCATATTCCAGAGCAAAATGTCAGCACGTTTTTCACTGAACTGAATCTCAAGAGCACACCATGCAGCAAGACTTGTTGTTCAACCAAAGGATGGTTAAAGAAGAATAAAGAAAATGTTTTGGAAGTCACAATCCTGACCTTAATCTGACAGAAATGTTGAACGGATAGTTGAAGCTGTTTGTTGAAAGGTTTAATTGCAGTAATTGCTACACAAAGAGGATATTGCAGATATTGCTACACACCAGATACTGAAATCAAAGGTTCTGGTTATTTTGCCAGAGCAGCACGGTGGCTCGGTGGGTAGCACCACTGCCTCCCAGCAAGAAGGCGCTGGGTTCCATCCCAGAGTGGAGCGGCTTGGATCCTTTTTGTGTGTAGTCTGTATGTGTTTCGTGTGGGTTTTGGAATGTAGGAGGAGTACTCCGGTTTCCTCCTACAGTCTAAAGATGTGTATTAATTGATTATTTTAAATTATATATATATATTAGAGTAGCCTTGATGTAAACTTGTGTATAGCTGTACAGTCGTGATTTAAAGTTTGTGAGCCCTTTCGAATTTTCTATATGTCTGCATAAATATGGCCTAAAATATCATCAGATTTTAACACAAGTCCTAAAAGTAGATAAAAAGAAACCAGTAAAACAAATGAGACAAAAATATTATACTTGATAATTTATTTATTGAGGAAAATTATCCATTATTATAGATTAGTCAGTGGAAGAAGTATGTGAACCTTTGCTATCAGTATCTGGTGTGACCCCCCTGTGCAGCTAACTGCAGCTAAACATTTCCAGTAACTGTTGATCAATCCTGCACACCGGTTTGGAGGAATTGTAGCTCATACCTCCATACAGAACAACTTCAGCTCTGGGATGTTGGTGGGTTTCCTCACATTAACTGCTCGCTTCAGGTCCTTCCACAACATTTCAATTGGATTAAGGCCAGGACTTTGACTGGGCTATTCCAAAATATTAACTTTATTCTTCTTTAACCATTCTTTGGTAGAACGATGTGTGCTTAGGGTCGCTGTCTTGTTGCATGAACCACCTTCACTTGAGATTCAGTTCTTGGACAGATGTCCTGTCATTTTCTTTTAGAATTCTAGAAATTTAAAAGTCCAAACACTTTAGAGATGGTTTTGTAAACTGTTCCAGCTTGATGAGCAAACAACAACTCTTTTTTTCTGAGGTCCTCAGAAATTTCCTTTGTTCGTGCCATGTTACACTTCCCCAAACGTGTTGTGAAGAGCAGACTTTGATAGATCCCTGTTCTTTAAATAAAACAGGGTGCCCACTCACACACTGACTGTCATCCCATTGATTGAAAACTCCTGACTCTAATTTCACCTTCAAATTAACTGCTTATCCTAGGGGTTCATATGCTTTTGCCACTCACTAATATGTAATATTGGATCATTTTCCTCAATAAATAAATGGCTACTGATGCTGATAGCAACATTAAATAAACAAACATTCTTTTGCCACTTGGATATGTAATGTTGGATCATTTTCCTCCATCAGTAAATGATCAAGTATAATATTTTCATCTGCTTTGTTTAATTGGGTTCTCTTTACTTTTCCAACTTGTGTGTTTCACGTAAATTATGCAGAAAATTCAAAAGGGTTAACAAACTTGTAAGCACCACTGTACCACTGTATAGTTCTTGCACGTTTTTGTATTAGTATGGATATTTTTCACATTTGCTGGTACAACAGCCTCCATTCTTCTGAGAAGGCTTTCTACTAAATTATGGAGCATGGCTGTCGCCTCACAGCTTCAATGTCCCCTGTTCGATCCTGACCTCAGATTCTGCCTATGTGGAGTTTGCATGTCTTCCCCATGGTCTGTGTGGGTTTGCTCTGAGTATTCCGGTTTCTCCCACATTCCAAAGACATGCCTGTTAGGTTATTTGGTGCTTCTAAAGTACCCTTATTGTGTGAGTGCATGAGCTCAGCAATCACTTCACTCCCTCTCTAGGGTAGTTCCTGCCTTGCGCCCTATGCCGCAATCCTTCCTGTGACCTTAATCAGGATTAAGTGGATACAAAAATGCATGTATGAATGAATGACTGTGAGGTCAGGCACTGATGTTTGACAATAAGCCCTGGCTAACAGTTTGCATTCAAATTCAACCCAGAGGTGTCTGATGGAGTTGAGGTCAGGCCTCTCTACAAGGCAAAGAATTTTTCCATTAGTACATGTACAAAATATCAGATATTTGGGAAACACAAACAGCTGCTCTTCAGACCTTCCCTTCCCACTTAGAGACAGAACCAGAATTTACAAAATGACTTGCTGCTTTGACTGTTCTGCTCTATGTGTTTTAAATTAATCTATTTTCACTGAGCTTTTCCTGTCTTTTGACTCTTTACGTAGAAAACACCTCAAATTGTGTTGTCATAATGTAAAGTGACCAGCTGTAACAAACTCTTTAAACACATTTTTGCTGATGTACTCATATTTTTACACATGCATGTTAACTGTTATTATCATGCTGTAGAGCCTTTTATGTAAATGACACACCATTAGACACCCCTAACATGATTTGGAGTGTCAAACCTGTTTTCCAAAATCTAATAGGAATGAATGTTGCAACAGCAAAAAGGGCACAAACTCTACCCATGTAGATACTAATGTACATACTAGTACCCATGTTTTTCTTCGTAAATGTTGTACTGTAATGCATAGGTTTGAACTTCTAATTATTGTACTTACACAGAACAGGTCTCAGATTTGCATGTGTCTTTGTTAACCATAGATCACACAAGAGCCCTACACAGAAGCACATGTTCCATTAGTCATTCATATTTCCTCATCTTTTCAGCTCATATGACTAGCAGGGATCCATCATGAGCTAGTGAATCCATGTGTTCTTGTCAGTAGCATTGAAGAGTAGCATAAATATGTCTCTGAAATGCCTCTCATCACTGTTATTGACATCTAACAGTTATCACTTTTCTTGCTGAGTCAGACAGAAGCTACGAAATCAATTTTGATGATCAGAGGTGAACCAAAAGGAATGGATCTCAATGTCGACTCACTCATTGCTATGAAGAGACTTTTTCTTATGTAGCAGCTGAACAAAACACCTGGCTTAGCTGTCAATATGAATACTAGGCAAATGCAAACAAAATGTACTTAATTCGATTTCTTTGGATTACATGCCAACTTTTTTCACAATCCAATTGCACAGCTTGGGTAAGCTTTAAATCTGTCTAAGCACATTTATTTTACATTTTACGTGCTTGAGATTTCACAGAAATCCCCTCTCTAAACTGAACATGGGAAATATTTTTAAAGCCCTTCTGAAACCATCTTAGGAGGACTTTGCTTACTGCTTATATCATCATGTCAAAATGTTTTATAGCATTTATTTTCTCTATAATTGGCTCTTTCAGGTGATATGACTATATTCCTATCCATTACATTTTATTCATTCTAGTTTCTCATGCAAATAATTTAATCTATTTGAAGATCTGAGCAAGTGACAGAGATGTACTGTAGAAACAATGTATGCAGTGGTTATTGGAAGCTTGTGAACCCTTTAAAATGTTCCATATTTCTGCAAGTCTTAAAAGCAGTTAGAGTACCCAATTAAACAAATAAAACAAAAATATTATATCCAGTCATTTATTTATGGAGGAAAATAATCCAATATTACATCTGTGAATATCTAGGATTAGTAGTTCATTTGTACGAGACAATCAGTATTTAAAGAACATGAATTTATGGTCTTCAAAACACATTTGTGGAAGTATTTCATGGCACACACAAAGGAGATTTCTGATCTGAACTGATTGATGCTCATCAGGCTGGAAATATTTACAAAAGTATCCCTAAAGAGTTTGGACTCCAACAGTCAGACAGATTGTGCACAAATGGAGGAAATTCAAGGCCATTGTTACTCTTCCCAAGGGTGGTCAACCAATAAAGAGAATTCCAACAGCAAGGTGGGTAAATAGTACAGGAGAAAGGAGAAAGCCACTGCTCTGCAAAAAGAACATTGCTGTGTGTTACATGGCACGTGAATAAGCCAGAAGGCTATTGAATTGGACTCCCACAATTCACAGTCAGATAGGTCAGGTAGAAATGGAAAAAAATCAAGGTAATATTACTCCACAGGATCATGCTATAATGAACAGTGATATCAAGCTGCATAATGAAAAAAAACAGGGATAGAAAAATTAATCTGAATCCAATTAATCTGAATGCAGTTCACCTTGACCATGTACTTATAAACATGAGTGGTATACTTTCATGTGACTTAGAAAGTGTCAAATTCTCTGGTGTTCACTAAACTTGTGCACTTCTCTGGTATTCACTAAACTTGTGCACTTAGGAGCAACACATTCTCTAGCAGTATATGTCTCCATGACAATGAAGCAATGTTTAAGATTGTAAATGTAGGGCATATTTAAGTGCTATTTTATAAATCAGGCAAAAATGTCTTGGATTTAGTTATGTGGACGACCACATTAAAATGGCTACCATCATGTTAACACATTTTATTACCATTCCCAAAAGACATCTGTAAAGTTTATCTTAATTTCCGGAATATTTTTGTTTTTGTCTTCATGCCCGCAAATTACCATAGAAATCCCCAATCCTGTGCAGCTCTGTAGTAGGGTCCATGACATTAGCAATTCATTCATTCAACAGAAAACATTACAGCTCACAATGTGAAGAAATTTGTCTTTTTTAAATTAGTCTGATAACTAACTATTTAAATTACTGAGAATAGTCTTCATAATCCAGACAGAAAATATGCCTCCTTTTTAGATGTTCCAGCATAACTGATGTTCTCCCAAACTACTCAAGGTTAACTTTCCAAATGTTCCAGTTCACAAACATTTACACAGCTGAGATAAGTGTGAAATACTCCTATGCTTTGGAGATATTTGGTTGTGAAGGTGTTGCCATTGTGACATTTTTCACTTCACTACAGTAAGGGCTAATACCTACATGTCAGAATTTCCTGAGTCAGCTAAAAAAAACAACAACAAAAAACATGCGATGCTGCGATGATGTCTCCAACCAATTGACAATTAGGCAATGAAAACAAGAACTGTCTTTTGTAACACAGCACAACAGAGCACTTGCTTTTCACAGCCTTTCTGTCTCTCTCTTTCTCTCTCTAAATATATATATATATATATATATATATATATATATACAGTGGGGCAAAGAGTATTTAGTCAGCCAAGTTCTCCTACTTAGAAAAATGAGAGGGGTCTGTAATTTTCATCATAGGTACACTTCAACTATGAGAGACAAAATGAAAATAAAAAATCCAGGAAATCACATTGTAGGATTTTTAAAGAATTTAATTGTAAATTATTGTGGAAAATAAGTATTTGGTCAGTAAATTTGGTTCAACTCAATACTTTGTAACATAACTTTTGTTTTCAATGACAGAGGCCAAACGTTTCCTGTAAGTCTTCACCAGGTTTGGACACACTGTAGATGGTATTTTGGCCCATTCCTCCATGCAGATCTCCTCTAGAGCAGTGATGTTTTGGGGCTGTCGCTGGGCAACACGGACTTCCAACTCCCTCCACAAATTTTCTATGGGGTGGAGGTCTGGAGACTGACTAGGCCATTCCAGGACCTTGAAATGCTTTTTACGGAGCCACTCCTTTGTTGTCCGAGTGGTGCGTTTGGGATCATTGTCATGCTGGAAGACCCAGCCATGTTCCTTCTTCAATGCTCTCACTGATGTAAGGAGGTTTTGGCTTCAAATCTCACGATACATGGCCCCTTTCATTCTTCCCTTAAGACGGATCAGTCGTCCTGTCCCCTCTGCAGAAAAACAGCCCCAAAGCTTGATGTTTCCACCCCCATGCTTGACAGGTTGAGTTTGGAGTCTGACTGTTTGAGGCTGTGGACAGGTGTCTTTTATACAGATAATGAGGTCAAACAGGTGCCATTAATGAAGGTAACGAGTGGAGGATAGAAGAGCTTCTTAAAGAAGAAGTTACAGTTCTATTTTGGTTTCATCTGACCATATGATATTCTCCCAATCCTCTTCTGGATCATCCATATGCTCTCTGGCAAGCTTCAGACGGGCCTGGACATGTACTGGCTTAAGCAGGGGGACACGCCTGGCACTGCAGGATTTGACTCTCTCTTGGCGTAGTGTGTTACTGATGGTAGCCTTGTTACATTGGTCCCAGCACTCTGCAGGTCATTCATCAGATCCCTCTGTGTAGTTCTGGGATTTTTGCTCACCATCCTTATGATCATTTTGACCCTACAGGATGAGATCTTGTGTGGAGCCCCAGATCAAGGGAGGTTATCAATGGTCATGTATGTCTTACAGTTGCTCCCACAGTTGATTTATTCACACACACCTGCTTGCTTATTGTAGATTCACTATTCCCAGCCTGGTGCAGGTCTACAATTTTCTTCCTGGTGTCCTTCAACAGCTCTTTGGTCTTGGCCATGGCTGAGTTTGGAGTCTGACTGTTTGAGGCTGTGGACAGGTGTCTTTTACACAGATAATGAGGTCAAACAGGTGCCATTAATACAGGTAACTAGTGAAGGAAGAGCTTCTTAAAGAAGAAGTTACAGGTCTGTGAGAGCCATAAATCTTGCTTGTTTGTGGGTGACCAAATACATATTTTCCACCTTGATTTACAATTAAATTCTTTAAAAATCCTACATTGTGATTTCCTGGATTTTTTTTTTCTCATTTTGTTTTGATTTCTCATCAAATGTTTGTGGAAGTGCATCATGGCACGAACAAAGGAGATTTTTTAGGACCTCAGAAAAAGAGCTGTTGATGCTCATCAAGCTGGAAAAGTTTACAAAGCCATCTCTAAAGAGTTTGGACTCCACCAATCCACAGTCAGACAGATTGTGTACAATTGGAGGAAATTCAAGACCAGTGTTTCCCTCCACAGGAGTGGTTGACCAACAAAGATCACTTCAAGAGCAAGGCATGTAATAGTTGGCGAGGTCACAAAGGACCCCAGGGTAATTTCTAAGCAACTGAAGGCTTCTCTCACATTGGTTAATGCTAATGTTCATGAGTCCACCATCAGGAGAACACTGAGCAACAATGGAGTGCATGGCAGGGTTGCAAGGAGAGACACTACTCTCCAAAAAATACATTGCTGCTCATCTGCAGTTTGCAAAAGATCATGTGGACAAGCCAGAAGGTTATTGGAAGAATGTTTTGTGGATGGATGAGACCAAAATAGAAATTTTTGGTTTAAAAGGAAAGTGTTATGTTTGGAGAAAGGAAAACACTTCATTCCAGCATAAGAACCTTATCCCTTCTGTGAAACATGGTGGTGGTAATATCATAGTTTGGGCCTGTTTTGCTGATGGAACAATGAATTCTGAATTATATCAAAGAATTCTAAAAGAAAATGTCAGGACATCTGTCCATGAACTGAATCTCAAGAGAAGATGGATCCTGCAGCAAGACAACACAAGCACACAAGTCGTTCTACCAAAGAATGGTCAAAGAAGAATAAAGTTAATGTTTTGGAATGCCCAAGTCAAAGTCCTGACCTTAATCCAATGGAAATGTTGCGGAAGGACCTGAAGTGAGCAGTTAATGTGAGTAAACCCACCAACATCCCAGAGTTGAAGCTGTTCTGTACAGAGCAATGGGGTAAAATTCCCCCAAGCTGATGTGCAGGACTGATCAACCATTACAGGAAACATTTAGTTGCAATTTTTGCTGCAAAGTGGGGGGTCTCACCAGATACTGAAAGCAAAGGTTCACATACTTTTGCCACTTACAAGTGTGTAATATTGAATCATTTATTGGATCAAGTATAATGATTTGGTCTCATTTGTTTAACTGAGTTCTCTTTATCTAGTTTTTTTTTTACAGCCTTTTCCCACCTTCTTTTTTTCTGAGACTTAGTTTTTTGTGACGTTTTGTATTAACTTTCCATCAACGATTTAATCAAGCATTGCATTGGACCATCGGCTGAACCATATCCTCACACGGTTCCTCACAACACCACTCGAAGCTAAGTACCTTTGATTCATTAATTGTACTAACATGGCTTCTGCTGCGCTTGTTCCCTGTGCCAAGTGTGGTATGTTCAGCTATTCTTCCTCCGTCATTAGTGTAAATTTTATTTGTGATAGGTGTAGGCTTGTAGCCAGTCTGACGGAAAAGATTGTAGTTTGAGGCATGCATCCAGACATTAGAGAAGGCAAGCTCAGCTTCTAGCTTAGCAGATCTGGATGCCACAGGTGAATTTAGTGCCCCCACCCCAACAGAGCCCTCACAGCAGGGCAAGTGGGTGACGTTTCGACGACGTAGTCGTAAGGCTAGCCCACAAGAGCCCCACTCTTTACCTGTTCATGTGTCCAACAGGTTTATCCTCCTCAGTGATGCACCCACTGAGCAGCCTGTTGAAAGTGCTCTGGTCATAGGTGACTCTATTTTACGACACGTGAAACTAGCTACCCCTTTAGGGACACCAGCAGCTAGAGCTACATGTATCCTGGGAGCCAGAGTGCTGGACATTGTAACGAGTTTTCGTGAACTCGAGAGCCGCAGATTATCTAGGATAGTTGTTCATGTAGGGGCTAATGATATACGCCTTCGCCAGTCAGAGGTTACTAAGTCTGAATTTGTAGAGGTGGTTAGAGTGGCGAAGGTGATGTTTGATGCAGTAGTGTGCTCTGGACCCTTCCCAATGCGGCGAGGTGACCAAGCCTACAGCAGGTTATGGTCGCTGAACAGCTGGCTGTCCAAATAGTGCTCTGAAAACAGTGTGGGCTTTATAGACTATTGGACAGCCTTTGAGGGCAAGCCTGGCCTTTTAGGATGGGACGATGTCCATCCCACTCGGGAGGGTGCTGCTCTCATCTCCTGCAACATTGCCCATAGTCTTATGGCCGGATTGGTTAGGGGCTGACTATCCAGAGCAGGGGTCAGGCAGCAGACAGACAGGCTTAACCAACTGTCTGCTGGTAGCCATGCACCGTCACCCAGAACTCACGTTATTGAAACTGTGTCTGTTACCCGCATCTGTCCTAAACGTAAACACTCTCAAAAAGTCTGTTTTAATAACCTCATTAGTTTAAACACAGATAGCTCCCATATAAATAACAACCTTAGACTAAAGCTAGGATTACATAACATTAGATAACTTACAAACAAAGCAGGGATTGTAAATGAAATGATCACTGATAAATGCTTACACGCTCTCTGTCTTACTGAAACTTGGATTAGACCGGAAGAATATTTAGCCTTAAATGAAGCCTCACCTCCTGGATACAGTCATGCTCATCGCCCTCGTCCTAATGGTTGGGGGTGAGGCGGAGCCACAATTTTTGACAAAGAGCTAGGTTTTACAACTAAATCCCATTACAAGGCTACTCCATTTAAAACACTGATTCTTTATGTGATTGATTCATCGTTATGGAAGCCAAAACCACACTCTTTTCAGCTTATCACTATGTTTATCCAGGTCCCTATTCAGAATTTCTTCAGAAATTTGCTAACTTTCTTTCCTGCTTACTACTGTCAACAGATAAGGCTTTAATTGTAGGTGATTTCAATATTCACTTTGACAATGAGCAGGATCCACTTAAAATTGCTCTAGAGTCCATCTTAGAATCCATGGGTATCACTCAGAATGTGATGGGACCAACCCACCACTGTAACCATACGTTAGATCTAATATTAACATTTGGTATCAATATAGATAACCTTGATGTTTTCCTGCAAAGTGATTTGATTTCAGATCACTATCTTTTAGTATTTGAGCTATCCCGAATAAATAAAATCCATCTGCCTCGTTATCACACCAAGCGCAGTATTACATCTGCTACTCCAGTTGCGTTTATTAAAAACCTACAAGACTTGAAATTTAATACACCTACGACGATCAATCATCTTGAGTGTGTAAATGACCAATTAGAATGTGTGCTTCGCTCAACCGTGGACACGATTGCTCCTGCTAGGGTCAAACGCATTAGGGAAAAAAAGGCTAGCACCATGGTATATTGACCACACCCCTACCTTAAAGCAAAGAACAAGGCATCTAGAGCGCAAGTGGAGACATAGTAAATTGGAGGTTTAAGATTGCTTGGAGGGACAGCATGGCAGAGTATAAGCATGCCCTTACTAAAGCTAAAGCTGCATATTTCTCCTCAATCTGTCACAGGCCACGCTGGCCTCCGTCCTTTGGACAATAGGGGTCAGCGTTGCTCCTGTTTTCTGTTTGGGACATGCGTTCCCGTCTAATTATGGTTTCATTAGAGTGGCAGCACCTGCTGCTCAGGTATATAAGACACTCATGAAGTCTAGCAGGTTGCTGCTGCCTTCCTTGCCTCAGCCTCCTGGTGTTGCTAGGGAAAGTGGGTAACTGACGATTGGTAGATCGCCAGTAATTGTACGGACCGGGAGGTTCGGAGGTAAGGTAGGACTTAGTTTGATTAGTGTAGGGTCAGAATTTATTAACCGTCCCGGTATCCTATCCTCCGCCTCTCCGTCGAGCCCCAAACCCTGCTTCCGGCTCACTCCGTTCAGGCAGTGAGTCCCCTGCGCTCTCCCTCACCGCTCCAGCCCCGTCGGCCGTCTCGGTTCCCCCTCTCTACGCGATCGGGGAATTGGTGCCTCCCCTTTGTGATCGCGCTTATACTGGAGAAGCGCTGCGCGGCACAATTACCATCTCGCTTCTCTTCATCGCGTTTTGATCCCGCTTTTGGATTCAGCAAGCCGGGATCCACGCTTCTCTCTGTCAGGAGAGCATTCCGCTGTCACCCCTCCTGACGCTTACGTCATTGCTCTCTCTCTCTCCCTCTTTGAACGAGCTGCACGCTCGGCGCAGCCTGAGTGAGAGAGCGATCGCCTGCTCCTTTGACTCGGGGCTTTATTTATCTTTTTAGTAGCTTAATTCGCTGTGGCGCGTTTCAGCGCTTATGGGAACTATTTCCCTGTGTCTTAGTTTATTTCTTTATTTATTTAGTTGCATAAGCACCCCTTTTTGAGTCCGTTCCTTAAACGACGCTTCAGTTTGTCCTTATATTATTTCCCAGTCTGGTGTGGCTGTCGTGTCTCCGTGGTGACGGCTGTTCAGTCAGTTAGTCACCAACACTGCAGCCCGGGGTTTGATCCCTGACGCTTACGTCATCGCTCTCGCTCTCTCTCCCTCTTTGAGCGAGCTGCACGCTCGGCGCAGCCTGAGTGAGAGAGCGATCGCCTGCTCCTTTGACTCGGGGCTTTATCTATCTTTTTCAGCAGTTCAATACGCTGTGGCACGTTTCAGCGCTTTAAGGGAACTTTCTCCCTAGGCTTTAGTTTATTTATCACGTTTCATAAGCATCCTTTTTTTGAGTCCGTTCCCTAACGGCGCTTCAGTTTGTCTTTATATAACTTCCTAGTCTGGTGTGGCTGTCGCGTCTCCGTGGTGACTGCTGTTAAGCCAGTGAGTCACCAACACTGCAGCCTGGGGTTCCATCCTCAGCCACCCAGACCCAGGTTGGTTAGTTTCTTTTCCTTTTCTTTTTGTTCATCTTTTGGTTATAACTACCATCTGGAGCTAACTGCACTTGGGTCCCGAAAACCCTTATTTCTTTATTTTTAGCGGTGCGCCCCCCGGGCCCCCGTGACAGGATGCAGCAGCCAAAACAGGGACCCAGCGTTAGCTCCTGGACCTCCAGTACGGAGGCCCCCATTCACCGTTCTCGGCGGATCTCACTCCCTGGTTCCCGGATGGCATTTGGTGGCCCTGTAAGCTTCATTAGTTCAGGGATGGCCATTTTTTTGCTCCCCGAACCTGTAGAGGCACCCAGTCCCCGACGCAGACGGCGTCGATGCCCCCCCCGGTCCCAGGCTTGGCCAGCCACTGCAGTAAGCGATCGGGATTTTGGGTCTGACAATGCCTCAAACTGCTTCCCCCGCATGGAGATGTCCTCTCGGCCATGGGTAAATTCTCGGAGACCCCCTGGGATCCTTGATCTCAGACAGGGTTCCAGGTCGGTCTCGGAGTTTGTGGGGGACTTCAATGCCCTAGCTGGCCCCTCCGGGTTTAATGATCGGGCCTTAATGACCTACTTTACTTTGGCGCTCAACGAGGAAGTGCAGGACGAGCTTGATCGACTCGAACCACCTTCCTCCATTTATGAGCTGTATGAACTGGCCTTGGAGGCCGAGTCTCGACTCCTCCAGGCCAGGAGGAGGTCTTTTAAGGTCCCGTACTTACAATTAACAAAATTGAGGACTGTGTAAAGGAAATAAAAGATTGGATGTCATTTAATTTTCTCTCACTTAACTCAGATAAAACTGAGGTTCTATTAGTGGGGCCCAAGGCTGTGACAGACATGTTGGCTTTATCTATCCTAAATCTAGATGGCTGTTCAGTATTGCCCAGTCCGTCTGTAAAAACTTAGGTGTCACATTTGATTCAGATCTCTCCTTTGATGCGCACATTAGCAGCATCACTCGAATTGCTTTCTTTCAATTACGTAATATCGCTAAACGTAGAAATATTTTCTATATTAATGATTCAGAGAAACTGGTTCATGTGTTTATAACCTCAAGGTTGGATTACTGTAATGCCTTACTTACTGGATGCTCTAGTAAAACTATAAATAAACTTCAATTAGTTCAGAATTCAGCCGCCTGAGTGCTAACTCGAACTAGAAACTTTGATCGTATCACTCCTGTTCTATCATCACTACACTGGTTACCAGTTAAATTCTGCATTGATTACAAAATATTTCTTATAACTTATAAAGCTCGACATGGCCTGGCCCCAAATTATCTGAGTGAACTCTTACAGTTTACAATCCAGCTCGTCTACTTCGTTCGCAGGGTGCAGGACTTGTTTTAATTCCCAGAATTAAAAAAGTCACAGCAGGGGGAAAGGCTTTCTCATACATGGCCCCTCAACTATGGAATAAACTACCCACTTTCGTTCGAGACTCAGACACTCTCCAAAATTTGAAGTCTAGGCTAGAGATACTTATTTACGCAGGCTTTTGACTAGATTTAGACTGGGATGCATGGCCTTGTCCATTAGCCAGGAGTGTCGGGTGGGCGGTTCGCCCAAGGAGGTTGGGTCCCTTTTTGAGTCTTGGTCCTCCCAAGGTTTCTTCCTAGAACTAGGGAGTTTTTCCTTGCCACTGTCGCCCTAGGCTTGCTCAATTTGGGATTGGACGTAGTTATTAGGAGATAATCTAAACTTGTAAAGATGCTTTGAGACAATGCTCCATTGTAAAAAGCGCTATATAAATAGATCTGACTTGACTTGACTTGACTGATCTGGGCTTCAGTCCTCTTGATCTTGACTTGTGCATCCTTGCCTTAGACTAAGGGCAGAGCTGGGGATTCATAGTCATAGTCTTATGGTGATCAGAGACATTGGGATGCTGTCTTCTGCCTTCCGTGGGGTTGCCGATGTCTCATGTGATCCCTCTTGGCTGTGCTACCTATCAGTTCTCCTCTTTCTAGCTATGCTGCTAATGCTGCCTGGGTCTCATTATTACATTACTACATAACTAATTACATTTACTGTTTTCTCTCCGAGCTGTGTTCCGGTAACAGTTCCAGCCCCACACATGATGTTCATCCCCTTCAGCTTCACTCAAGCTGCTTCCGTGATAAGCTCCAGACCCATCATACCCAGGCCACACCGGAGGGCAGTAACCTTCACCTTCCTCCAGTTGGCTGAGGTCGAAGTGCCGCCAATGACTTTCCTGCTTAGACTCAGGATCCTAGAATGACTGTATATCGGACTACTTAATGCTGATGTGCATATTTCACATTTTATTTGAAGTATGACTCCATGTTTTCAGTTTCATTCTTAGATATATCATCTACGCTGCCCCTAGGCTTGCTCAATTTGGGATTGCACGTAGATATTAAGAGATAATCTAAACTTGTAAAGTTGCTTTGAGACAATGCTCCATTTAGGACTTGTGTGAAAATCTGATGATCTTTATATATATATATATATATATATATATATATATATAGACAGGTCAACCGGTAAACCTAAACGCTTTGGTGAGAAGCCACATATGAATTGCGAGGGTGCTATGAAGGCCACCGCTTTAGGGCCTGGGGGCAGGTACACCTGATTGCTATTACTAGGGGGCATGGTCCCCTGACACATATGTGCACGGAGCACCCTCCAGTGTCCTGATAGTAGCCCCCCATGGGTGCCTCCTGATGTCTCCATGCCTGCACGACGATTGTTCCAGAGGATGTGGCGTGCCAGAACCCACAGCAGCTGGCGCACAGTTTCCTGGGCCAGTAGGAGGGAGCCCTCCTTCATTTGCCCGGCCTCGCACGGTCTCTGCTGCAAGGACGCCCTGACTTTGTGCCACGATCATCGGCAACGTTGGACGAACCACTTGGCAGATGAGACACCCACCTCCTTCTCCGAATCAGGGAAGACAGATGGTGGGAAACCAAATGGGCACTCAAAGGGAGACATCCCTATGGCTGAGCACCACAAGTTGTTGTGGGCAAACGTGGCCCAAGTCAGCTGTTTCACCCAAGTGGCTGGGTTCTCTGCCATCAGGCACTGGAGCATGCCAGGTCTTGGTTGATCCGTTCAGTCTAACCATTGGACTCCGGGTAGAAGCCTGACAACAGGCTGGCCTTGGCCCCCACAAGGCAGCAGAATGCTGTACAAAAATGACTAGTGAACTGGGAACCCCGGTCGGAAACGAAGTCCCTGGGAAAGCTGTGAATGCGGACCATGTGGTGGAGAATAAGGTCTGCCATTTCTCTATCCGTAGGCAGTTTGGGTATCACTACAACTTGCAGGCTTTTGAGAACCATACCATACCAGCAACAGGTGCTGGTATTCAGGGCCATCATTCTTCCTGGGCCAGATTGATAGTAAGCAACTTTCGGTCCTGTTAGATAGTTATTCGAGCCTCGTCCTATCAGACTTCGCCTGTGTGGGTCCCGTCCGTGCAGCGCTGGGAGGTCAGTGAAGAAACCACAACCAAGCTTTAGCAGCAGCGGGTTTATTCAAAGAGCTCGATACACATAAAATGCATGGTTCTTTTAAACATTCCAAAGGATGGAAAAAGAAGGGGAGGCCCCCTGCAAAAGAGTACTTTGTTCATACCAGAGCCAAAAAAGCAAGAGAGTAGCTATCAGCGAGGTCAAGCTGGGGGGAGCATCATGTGCTGTGCTGGCAGTTATGTTATTTCAACATTTAGTACATAGGATAAAGAGGGCATGCGATATGGCAAAAAAGAACATTCTGTACAATTAACAAGTTCAACATTGTCCATGATTTTTCCACTAGTCAGCAAAGGGTTATAAGCGGACAGACTATAAGACTATACGAAGGATAATTATTCTTACAATCCCCTCTGTGATATTTGCAATAGCGGGTATCATCTGACTAAATGGCAGTAGCCTGCTGGGAATAAGGATTATATTGGGACGAGAAGCTTACCATAGCGTACATGCGGTCCATCAAACACCGGAACACACAAGGACCAATTAAACAAATCAAAATCAATACACATATGGCAGAAAAAATCCAGTAAAGATAAGGAACAAGGCGACCGAGCAGGGCTCCAAACCAACCCCAGGAGGAGCTCTGAACTTCTTCATTACGCAGTTGGTTAGTTACTTTGCGCATATAATCCAGGATGTGACTTATAGAGCCAGAGTCTTCGTCATTAGCGGGGATATAAGTACAACAGTGCTGGCCTACCATGGCACAGACATCTCCATCTTTGGCAAGTATTAAATCTAGGGCCAATCGGTTCTGGGTGGCCGTAAGGCACAAGGCAGTCAGTTCTTGC
Source organism: Ancistrus triradiatus (assembly GCA_025084515.1). Classification (NCBI taxonomy): domain Eukaryota; kingdom Metazoa; phylum Chordata; class Actinopteri; order Siluriformes; family Loricariidae; genus Ancistrus; species Ancistrus triradiatus. Next base: position 14,206 of record JAJAGP010003938.1, on the reverse strand, counting down.
TTAATGCCTTCAATAGCCCCGAGTGTTGCGTTAGCAAATTGGGCTAGTTGCCAGTGTGTTATTTGGACTAATTGGAGGGACTTACCAGCTCCATATCGGGGAAATAGGATGCCAAAGAATCTGCTGGCTTCGCTTGTGAGGCGATGTTCGTCAGGTACAGATTGAGCAGGGGAAAATATGTCACTGATCCCCAAATCGCGTTTAGCATGATGGTGAATCATAGACACCCTTCCAGATGTAGGTGTAGACAACATGAACATAAAAGGCTCAATTAATTTGAGAGTGCATAGGCCGGACCAGTCGCGGGGCAGATCGGTGTGTATTCGCAAGCCACAAAGCCAGAACCAATTGGAAGACTGTGGCTCAGTTCCTTCTGGACCTGGTGCAAGGACGGAGCAGTTACCTTCTGCACTGGATCCATCAAGCTCATATGCGGTAAATATAAACAGGCAATGCTTTGACACTAGAGACCCCACATCCCTGCTACCATTACCAAAAAAGCAGACAGGGAATGGGAGGTCATCACGTAGCATGGGCTTGAACTTTTTAGTTCACTAGTCTCATTTATTTTGGGTGGTCTGCGGCTATAGGGCTGCACACAGGCATTCTCACAGGTCGTCTCATTTCTGGTGTTAATGCATTCTGCTACACATTGTTTTAGGAGGTCGAAGCGAAGGAACAAATATGCTCCTTTGCTGCGTCACTGCTATTTGGGGCGTTATTGCACCAGGAGGTGATACAGACACGGCGCAAGTTTAGCAGGATATCCATTCCGTCACTGAGATAGGGGTAGAGAGAAACAGTTGTCACAGCAGCAGGAAGAAGATGACAAACATAGCATGACTCATTTGTATACAATTTCGCAGTCCAATTGGCATATTGCCAAAAGGTGTTATCATGTGGACTTGATGTCACTTGCAGGACGCAGACGTGCAGCAATCCTAAGACGAGGATCCAGCCGACAGCCATACTGGTCACTGGCTGTGTATCCGTTGTCAGACGATCTTGTGGTTCAAATGATAGGGACCCCTCTTCGTACCGGCGGCAATTGCCGGTCACTTTTATCCTTTCAGCTCCTTTGTGACTCACCGACAGGCCTCCCTCGGTTACTGGCCGGACTTGGGTGTTCCCAAACGCCAGAGGTAGGCTCCTGCAAGGACTTGTCAGCTGTTGTCAGTGGTTACTGAAAGATAAAGAAATCATTACTTCATGGGCACTGGATTTGAGCAATGGACAGTAGAGGGGGCCTTCTTGGATCCTTATCGCATGGATCCACTGTGAAAAAAGATCAGTCAGCACGGCGGTCCTAGTCACAGCAATTACTTCTGCAGGACCACTGTATTAAAGGATCAGATAAAGTCAGACTTTTCTCGGTCCAATAAAAACCAGGGGGATGGGCGTCGGGTAACAATGTCACAGCAATTACTTCTGCAGGACCACTGTATAAAGGATCAGATAAAGTCAGACCTTTCTCGTCCAATCTTTGATCATACTTGTCTCCCCCACCTCAATATCGTGGGTATGCCCAATAGGGATGATGGGTTTCTTTTGATTTACCCCCCTCATCCAATAAATCGTTCAAGTTTTGGATGAGTCCTGCAGAGTACTCACTGAGGTGTGTACTTCTAGGTCGGTTGCTCCCACAGCCTGCATTCCCCTTTCGCCAAGGTACCGGAAAGGGGCGTTTCCCATGACTACCTCATAAGGGGACAAAATGGTCCAAAGCCATCAAGGAGGGACATTCTCATGTCAGCTAAAAACCAAGGGTAAGGCGTGAAGCCAATTTTTGTTTCCCATGTCTTGCATGGTTTTCCGTAATTTGCTTTTCAGGGTACGATTGGTCCCTTTTCCACCATGCCGGATGACTGGGGTTTGGTAAGGAATGTGGAATTTCCAATTGATTTTTAGCTCAGCGCATCATATAGTTTTGTGTGACTTTTGAAGTGAAGGGGGGTACCTTTATCGGAATCCAGTCCCACGGGTATCCCGTATCGTGGGATAATTTCTTTGGTCAGTTTTGCCACCACTGTCTTGGGCGTTCTTCCTTAGCACAGGGAAAACCTTCTACCCACTTCGAAAATTTGGTCAACCAGTATTAAAAGATACTGTATGGGCCCCCAATTTTGGCACATGCCGTAAAATCGATTGCCACTCCTGAAAAGGAGTGTCTGGAGTTGGGATGTGTTTGATGTACGGCACCCGGGCTTTGAAACATTGTTTTTGGGCACAGGTGAGACACCTAATCGAGGATAGCGTGTGTATCTTTGTGCAGATTTTGAATGCAAAGAGACATCCATTGAGGTCCTCCGCTACCCCTCTTCGTCCGCGAATGAGTGGGGCCATGAAATTTGCGGACGAGAAAGGGAGTACACGAACGAGGGAGACAGATTCGGCCTTTGGCGTCACCCTTGACGCCATTCACGACGCTGTAGCCGTTGGGATTGCCAAAACTCAATATCGGAGGGTGATGGCGGAAGCCTGTAAACTAGCGCAAATCGACATCTGGGTAAGACAGCACGATCTGACATATGGGTGACCAAATGCCGAAAATGCCTCTGTAAACCTAAAGGCCAGAAAAAATACGACATCTGGTAAGACAGCACTTACCAATGTGGACTGCGAGAGACCAAACAGGTGTTCAGGAAAGGAGACGGGCTACCAGATGAAGCAGCCTGCTTAGCCATGCGGTCAGCAAGGGAATTACCACGGGCCTCGTCCGTTTTGTCATGAGAATGAGCCTTAGTTTTGACAATGGCTAAAGATCTCGGCAGAGAACAGGAAGCAATCAGATCCTGTACAAGGGTTTGATGCGAAATGGGCTTACCATCGGCACCCACGAAGCCTCTAGACTCCCAAATGCGACCCATGTCATGGGCTACACCAAAGGCGTAACGAGAGTCAGTGTAGATAGTCACGTCGTGGTCCTGTGAGATCACACACGCACGGGTTAATGCATACAGTTCAGCAGCCTGAGCGGAAGAGAAGGGCAAGGAGAAAGCCTCTATCACAACATCAGGTAAACGACAAACAGAATAACCACACAAGAAAATACCATTTGCAGGCTTAGAACAGGAACCATCGACAAAGAGAACATCTCCTGTTGGGAGAGGGAGAGAAGACAGATCAGCTCTGATGCTGGTTTCGTGCACAATGGAAGACATGCAATCGTGATCAGTGTCATCAGTAATTGGTTCACAGTCATCCTGCGCGTTTATAAGGCGCTGCAGGGCATGCGCATGCGTGTCATGTGAGGACGTCGATTTTATAGTCAAGTTTTCGGTGCCCGGTGAGATGGCCTCATAACCTGATCGGCGCCGAGCGGACAGGTGTCGTGTACTTAAATGACGTAAAATGTGCGTTACCTGGTGGGAAGTGTGAAGTATCAAAGGGTGCGACAGGACAATTTTCTGAGCATCCGTCACCATCGACGCACAGGCGGCGACAGCACGCGGACATGAGGGCAAACCTTGTGCCACGGTGTCTAAAGTTTTAGAGAGATACGCACATGGGCGTAGACCACCTCCGTGCCGCTGTGCCGGGACGGCGGCCGCAGAGCCTAGTTGCTGTGTGACCCACAAGTGAAAAGGCAGGTCATAGTTGGGCAGGCCTAGTGCAGGGGCAACACACAGGGCCCGCTTCAGTTCAGAAAAGGCATTGTTCATGTCATGAGTCCAGACCAGAGGTTCTGTCAGAGGATCATTGTGGCGAATGGCGGAGCGCAGGCATTTGTCATAGTATGAGCAGTCGGGTATCCGTTGCCTACAATAGTTCATCGGTCCCAGGAAGGCCATAGACGCGTGCTTTGTCGCAGGGCGTTCAGTGTTGACGATAACTTGTATTCGGTCTCGTGTCAGACGGCGACAACCTTGGGAGAGTTCGTGTCCCAGATACTGAACGGAGGGAAGGCAGCATTGGAGCTTGGAACGAGATACCTTGAAACCCTTTTCAGCCAGTCTCTGCAACAGAATGATAGTGGCTTCTCTGCAGGTGGGCTCATCAACAGCAGAGACGAGAAGGTCGTCAGCGTACTGCAACACAACAGAGCTAGGGGGAATGGTCAGGTCCCGTAACGCATCTCGGACAGCAGCGGCAGACACTGCAGGTGAATCAATGTACCCCTGAGGGAGTCTTGTCCATGTGTACTGTCGGCCCCTGTGCGTGAAGGCGAACAGAGGCTGTGTCTGCTTTCCAACAGGAATGCTGAAAAAGGCAGAACATAAGTCAATCACAGAGAAACAACAATGATTGTGAGGAATCGAAGCGATTATAGAAGGCACATCTGGCACTATTGGAGCAACCGGAATAACAATTGAGTTAATTTTTCTGAGGTCTTGTGTGAAGCGCCATGAGCCATCGGGCTTGGGGACAGGATTAACTGGTGTGTTGTATTGACTTGTGCACGGAACCACCACGCCTTGCTGTAGAAGTTAAGAGAGAACACAGTCAATACCGGCAGCTTTAGCTGGTGTTAGGGGGTATTGTCTAATGTATACAGGATCAGTGTGTTTAATAGTGGCCTCATAGGGGGCGCAGGAAACAAACCCCACATCGTCCCTATGATCAGCCCACAGAGTAAGTGGTAACTGTTGTAGAAAAACAGGAAGAGTGTTAGAGACGGACAAATACACTTCCTCAATGTCTCTTCGAGAGAGATGACAGAGAGAGAGAGCAGTAAAGGAGGGGTGACACACATTAGGCACACACACAGTCAGTCGTGAACCACTGAAAGTCAGAGATAGATTTAGACTACTCATAAGATCCCTTCCCAGTAAAGAAAAAGGGCAATCGGGCATGTACACAAAAGAATGCATCAGGTACAAAGAAGGGTCATCAGGGCAAGTTACAGGCAGTGGGGGCGTAAAATAAGAGTCAAAAGGAACCCCGTCAATTCCCACAGAGCTAACCGACTGTGAAGAAAGAGCACCCCCGTATGACTGTCCCAAAGAGGACATGGTAGCACCAGTGTCCAACAGGAACGGATATTCAGTTTCTCCCACAGACAACATGATAATAGGTGGGTCTCTGTTAGCTGGGGAAGTGAACGAGAGGTTCAACATACTAATGGTCGGGGGCTCCTTACTCTGTAGGCACCCCTAGTAACCCTGATAGGGTCTCTCAGGGCCCGGTGGAGCGGGGCCCCGGTGTTGTGTCTGGTTTTGCCATTGTTGCGGAGGCGGCGGAAATTGTTGTTGTCCACTGGGCTGACGGCCCTCAGTTGGCCTGAGGCCTCATTTCTCTGTGTTCTTTCTACTACACTCACGTATCCAATGACCTTCCTTACCACAATAATGGACACTTCATCATAACTATCACCTACTTATTCTGCAAGATAAAACGATAGTCAGCTCCGGCGAGCTGGCAGCTGCGAGAGAGAGTTTAATCAGAGCGTCCACGAAAGGGAGCTCATTACTAGGGGATGGTAAGAAGATTAATGATATCCCCTTCAGCGTTTAAGGATTCGGTGGTGATATTTTGTATCCTCGTGGGACATGTTTCCAGACAGCGGCCACATTAGTAAGTGGCTCAGAATCAGAGTCCTCCTCGGAATCTGAGCTGACCCCTGAGGGCTTTTCTTTCCTCTGCACGGGGGTTTTTGGTTTTGTGGCCGACTCTGGGCCACTTGGTTCGGCCTCTGATTTATTCTCAATGATTTTAGTTGTTTTGGTAATCTGCATAGCAGCTAGTAAAGGTGCCTGTGGTGCCATTGGCGACGGGGGGTCGTGCGGCGGCGGATGAGGCAAATTTTTAGGCATAGTCTGTGCCTCAGCGGGCTTAACTGAGGCAACGGAACCTGGTTTTGGAATTCCCTTCAAAACTTTCTTGGGCGTATAAAGGTTGTGATAACTATCCCAGGTCTTTTTCATTCCATACCATTGACGATATCCCTCGCACATATAGTCATAATACCATTCAGGGTCCCCCATCCCCTCAAAGATCATTCTATGCACTGACTGTAAGTACCATGGATCAAAGGTGCCCTCCCTAGGGTAAGGGCGAAATTGTGGACTGCCCTCAGTCCATCCAGCCAAATTCTCCAGCCATGGGCTGACATAAAAACCCAATCCACAACGAAACATCCAATCTCGGGGACTTTATACGAAGGATAATTATTCTTACAGTTCCCCTATGGGATAGTTGTGCTCTGCCGGGGTCAGGCGATACTAAAAGTACGCGCAGGGATGGAGGTTCTTGTCCCAACCGGTACGATGAGACAGGATGGCCCCTACACCAATACTGGACACATATACCTCAACAACAAACAGCTCCCCAGGATCTGGGAGGTTGAGGATAGGAGAAGATGTCAGCCATTTAATTGATCTCCTCAAAGGCTGCCCTTGCCTCTAAAGTCTCTCGCGAACAGCCGAAAGAAGTTAGCAAACCCCAGGAACTACAGGACAAGGTGGAGAGAGGTGGGCTGAGGCCAGTCGATCTTAGCCGGGTCCATGCGCAGAGTTCCTCGGGACACAACAAAGCCCAGAAAGCTAACTAATGACGCATGGAACACTGACTTTTTGAGTTTAACAAACAGGCAGATGTGACCGCCTGGTGTGGCCGATGTGCTCTTCGAGGGACCAGCTAAAGACAAGGATGTCATCAAAGTACACGGACACATACTTGTCTAGGGCTTCACGCAATACGTCGTTCATGAGATCTTCCATTCATCCTACTGCCGGATGCAAAAGGAGGCAAAAATGGAACGGGTCTGCCAGTCGACCTGGGGGTTGTGGGTATGCAACCATGGTTAACCCAGAACCACTTGGAGGTGGGGGACCCGGGCGATGCACTACCGTTTCACCACGAGGCAGTACGAGGTAACACAGGGGAAAAAGGATTAACGAAAGTTACCTTGAGTCTCCAGATTCTACTTTGCCTACCTTCTAAACGAAGCAGGCCTACAGATAAACCTAAATGCTTCAATGTGAAGCCACGTACGAATTGCGAGGTCGCCATGAAGGCCACCGCTTTAGGAATGTTTTGTATTGCTGCTACTACTGGGTGCAGTACCCTGACACTGTTGATGCGTGCGTGCATAAAATATACAATCATCCAATCCAACAAGTATCTGCTAACAGAATGCATCTAACAGAAAAATCCATAGACAATTTGGGAAAAGAATCATGCATGAGTCAGGAATCATACAGGGACATGATTGCCCATATTTGATGGATGGGCATTGGGGTCATCATCTCCCAGCACTGTAACATAAACCCCTGCACATCTATGTGATGAATTGGTGCCCAATTAAATGTACATGGTTGCCTGCACCGTGTGGAGCTGGATCCCTGCTTTCAAACACACAAACCACCCCCTCACTACACCAACCAGGACAAGTAGTTAAAACATGAACAAAAAACCCTACAAGGGATTGGAACTGGAAGGACTGTAAGACAGGACACAGACACTAATAATCACAGCACAAGTTTAAGCATTTCAATGGCATGGATGTACTTTATCACATATGACTGAATGTACAGGCTATGCCAAGTGTGCCTCTGAATCTAACAGCAATTACAGGGTGTAAGATGCAGGGTGTAATAGCATATACTGAGAGGTACAAGCAAGTGGAAATGACTGTACAAATAAAAAATTGGAGGAAAAAAGTCAGTGAGCCAGTTCAATGCAGACACAGTGAGCTTTCAATTCAACAGGCGGACATTAGAAGCCAATTAAATTCCAAATCAATTACGCTTGTCTAGATAATTCCGAGGGAAAACATTTTTGCAAAGATCTGAATTTCATTGAGATTCATGGAAACAAAACTGCAAGGGACAGTCAATCATAGGATAGCTACAATATGTCAGTTCTGTTGTTATGCATGTGTGCACACGTAGACAAAATTGTTGTTACCCCTCAGTTAATGAAAGTAAGACCCACAATGGTAACAGAAATAACTTTAATCTGACAAAAGTAATAATAAATACAAAGTCTATAAAAATTAACAAATGAAAGTCAGACATTACTTTTCAACCATGCTTCAACAGAATTCTTTAAAAAAAAAAATCTCATGAAACAGGCCTGGACAGAAATGATGGTCCCCCTAAAAATGTGTCCAAAGGGACATGATAAATCAAGGTGTGTTCATTAATTAGCATCACAGGTGTCTACAATCTTGTTATCAGTCAGTGGGCCTATATATAGGGCTTCAGGTAGTCACTGTGCTGTCAAGTCAAGTCAAGTCAAGTCAAGTCAAGTCAAGTCAAGTCAGATCAGATCTATTTATATAGCGCTTTTTACAATGGAGTATTGTCTCAAAGCAACTTTACAAGTTTAGATTATCTCCTAATAACTATGTCCAATCCCAAATTGAGCAAGCCTAGGGTGACAATGGCAAGGAAAAACTCCCTGAGTGTTATAGGAAGAAACCTTGGGAGGTCCGAGACTCAAAAAGGGACCCAACCTCCTTGGGCGGCGTAGATGATAAATCTAAGAGCAAAACTAAAGTCATGGAGTCAAAGTTCGAATAAAATGTGAAGTATGCACATCGGCATTAAGTGACCGGGGTATGATGGGGCTGGAGCTGATGACGGAAGCAGCTTGAGTGGAGCTGCAGCGGATGAACATCATGTGTGGGGCTGGAACTGGTACCGGAACACAAAGGAAAGACATGTCTCAGGACATTAGAAAGAAAATGATAGACAAGCATGTTAAAGGTAAAGGTTATAACACCATCTCCAAGCAGCTTGATGTTCCTGTGACTACAGTTGCATATACAGTCGTATGAAAAAGTTTGGGCACCCCTGATAATTTTCATGATTTTTCTTTATAAATCATTGGTTGTCCAGCTCAGCAATTTCAGGTAAATATATCATATAGCAGATGAACACCGTGAAATTTCAGAAGTGAAATTAAGTTTATAGGTTTTACAGAAAGTGTGCAGTAATTATTCAAACAAAATTAGGCAGGTGCATACATTTGGGCACCCTTGTCATTTGAATACCTTTAGCACTAAATATTGGAACACAAAATTTGTTTTGTATGCTCATTGACCCTTGATCTACATACACAAGTGAATCTAACTATGAGAAAGGGTTAAGGTGGCCAATTGGAAGTTTTTTTGCATCTTCTCTTGAAGAGTGGGCAACATGGGAGCCTCATAACAACTCTCAAATTGCCTGAAAAAACAAAGGTTGTTCAACATCATGGTTCAGGGAAAGGGAAAAGCTCTCTCAGAGATTTCAGCTGTCAGTTTCCCACTGTGAGGAACATAGTGAGGCAATGGAAGACCACAGGCACAGTTCTAGTTAAGGAACTCCCGAAGTGGCAGACCAAGAAAAATCTCAGATAGGCAGAGGCGAAGGATGGTGAGAACAGTCATAGTCAAGCCACAGACCCCCTCCAAAGACCTACAACCTCATCTTGCTGCAGATGGTGTCACTGTTCATCGTTTTCAAATCTATACAGCGCACTTTTGCACACAAGGAGAGGCTGTATGGAGAGTAATGCAGAGGAAGCCTTTCTGTAGACACGCCACAAACAGAGTAAACTTGAGGTGTGCTAACATGCAACATTTGGACAATCCAGCTTCATTTTTTTTTTTGGAATAAAGTGTGCTGTGTACTGATGAAACTAAAATTGAGTTATTTGGACATAACAAGAGGCGGAAAAAGAACACAGCATCCCAAGACAAACACTTGCTACCCCACAGTAAAGGGTACTAGGAATTTTGTTAAAGTTGAGGGTCACATGGATTCCAGTTAATATCTCCAGATTCTTGAGAACAATGTTCAAGAATCAGTGACAAAGTTGCAACCGAGGCCAACGACCCCAACCCTGCTCAAATCTACTAAGGCATTCATGCAGAGGAACCAGTACAATGTTCTGGAATGGCCATCTCAGTCCCCAGACATGAATATTACTGAAAATGTGGGCTGTCCATGCTCAGAAACCATCAAACCTGACTGAACTGGAGATGTTTCTAAAGAAGAATGGTCCAAAGCACCTTCAACCAGAATCCAGACTGGAAGCTGTAGGAAGCGTTATTTTTACAAAAGGAGGATCTACTAAATATTGATGTAATTTTTCTGTTGGGGTGCCCAAATTTATGCACCTGCCTAATTTTGTTTGAATAATTACTGCACACTTTCTGTAAATCCTATAAACTTCATTTCACTTCTCAAATATCACTCTGTTCATCTGCTATATGATATATTTAACTCAAGTTGCTGATCTGAACAACCAATGATTTATAAACTAAAATCATGAAAATTATCAGGGGTGCCCAAACTTCCCTCCTCCCTGGGCGTGGACACAGTAGGAAAATTGATGACAAATCAGAGATGGATAATATGAATGGTAACAAAAGAGCCAAGAAAAACCTCTAAAGAGATTAAAGGTGAATTCAAGCTCAAGGAACATCAGTGTCAGATTGCACTATCCGTCGATGTTTGAACCAAAGTGGACTTAATGGGAGACACCATTGTTGAAAACAAAACATAAAAAAGCCAGACTGGAATTTGAGAAACTACATGTTGACAAGCCACAAAGTTTCTGGAAGAATATCCTATGGACAGATGAGACAAAAATGGAACTTTTTGGCAAGGCACATCAGCTCTACGCCCACAGACGGAAAAATGAAGCATATCAAGAAATGAACACTGTCCCTACTGTGAAACATGGAGGAGGCTCTGTTATATTCTAGGGCTGCTTTGCTGCATCTGTGCAGTGTACAATGAAGTCTCAAGACTATTAAAGAATTCTAGAGAGAAGTGTGAAAGCTTGGTCAGAAAGCTTGGTCTCATTCGCAGGTCATGGGTCTTGCAACAGGATAATGACCCAAAACACACATCTATAAACACCCAAGAATGGCTAAGAGGAAAACACTGGACTATTCTGAAGTGGCCTTCTATGAGCCCTGACCTAAATCCTATTGAGCATCTTTGGAAGGAGCTGAAACATGCCGTCTGGAAAAGGCACCCTTCGAACCTGAGACAACTGGAGCAGTTTGCTCATGAGGAGTGGGCCAAAATACCTGCTGAGAGGTGCAGAAGTCTCATTGATAGATACAGGAATCGTTTTATTGCAGTGATTGCCTCAAAAGGTTGTGCAACAAAATATTAAGTTAAGGGTACCATCATTTCTGTCCAGGCCTGTTTCATGAGTTTATTTTTTTAAATAATGCTGTTGAAGCATGGTTGAAAGGTAATGTCTGACTTCCATTTGTTCACTTTCATAGACTTTGTATTTATTATTACTTTTGTCAGATTTAAAGTTATTTCTGTTACCATTGTGGGTTTTTCTTTCATTAAGTGAGGGGTACCAACAATTTTGTCCACGTGTGTACATCCAATTAATGATGACTTTGGATATGCCATAGATGTTAAATCCATTAATAAAAATATGCCACTGCTGGATATCAGGGGTTCTGACATAAAGAAATGTTATTATTTGCTGTCAAAGGCTAAAGGATAGATCAGACGTAGCAGACAGGACTCACAGTGCATACTCTGCAAAGACACCCTTTGAGGCAATTCAACAAGGCAAACCGCAAAAAGTCAAGTTCTATAGAAGCAACAAAGTTGCATGGGCATTTATCAAACATGAGTTGGAGTAACATGATATGACTCATCTGATGAGTGCCACTACACTGAAATGCCCAGCTTTGTACAAGATCAATAAGACACTTACAATCCTTTATCTAGAGCTCAGTGGGGCAGTAGAAGTGAGCTTAAATACAATCGAGTGTAAAGTGTAATGTATTCCAGGTACATGGCGCTTTTTTGCGTAAACCTAAATTCTTTTGGCTTGTTCATCGATTACAATAGGTATGATTCTATCTTCTAGACCCTATATTATTTCCTTCCTGTGCAATGATGATATCAAATTTTAAGACAGGCTGATGTATCACCATATGCAACCACGAGCCACCAGGACACCTTCAGTGCACCTTGGGATAGATAGAAGTCTCTGGAACTCCAGTTGGTGTTGGAGAGTGATGCACTTTGATCAAACATCTCCCATATTTCTTGCTCTGGTTTATTGTCTGGTGCATGCGATGACCATAGCATATCATTTACATAATACAGAGGTACCTTTTGACCACTTTGGTTCTTGACGTATTTTGAAGAGAACGATTTGTCTTGGCACACTTCCATCAATCAGCTCATTTCAGCCAACACATCGGATCACGATTCAGTCTCACAATAGCTCTCAATTATTTCAGATTTCCGCTGTGTTTCTCATGGGTTTTACATCTACAGTACAATATTCTCAGTGCAAATAAGCCCTAATGGGTCCTAAAAAGGTTAATGATTACAGCCAGCTGAGAGTTAAACAGTATGATACTCTTCTGCATATTCTGGACTTCCGGGCTGCAGACAGTTCCCCAACAGATTAAGCGTTTTGCTTTTTCTTTTCAGTTTCAAAACATTATTCAAAGAAATGACATGAGATTTTTCATTTATTATAAATAAGCTTTGTGTTATTGATTGTAAGTGGTTAAACAATAAGGTTTGCTCTGCTATGATACTGTATTGACTATAGTAAACTCCTCAGTTCATAATATAATCATGATACACATTTATGATGGATTTGTCTGAATGTATCCCCATCGTAAATAATAGAGCTTGTAAGCAATACTACTCCATTAATGTATATAATGCCTTAAACTGTGAATTTTCTGGGGGTCTGGAAAGGATTAATTCAATTTACATTACATTACAACATTACATTTACATTTGCATTATTAACTCTTAACAGGGTACCAACCCATTTTAGAGTTCCATGAATGCACCATTTGAACTTCAAGTGCCCAGGCCCTAGGCCCAGGCAGTTTCTAGCAGCTGGCTCTGTCACTAGAACTACTGTAGTGGAAATTCAGCACCTTAAACAAAGAAGATATATACACCATACACAATTTTTTAAGTAAGCCATTTATTTATTAAATAAAGTATAAATAAAATATAAATGAAATAATTTTAACGAGTGTGGGAGGCCTCCTACCTTCTATAATTCTGTAATTTTCATCATATGTACACCAACTATGGGAGACAAAAAAATCCAGGAAATCACATTGTAGGATAAATGTAAACTAGAAAGTGCAATTCCTGCAGAAACTGCGAGTGTGTTGCGGCGGTGCATGCCCCTGCATCAGGGCAACGTGCATCAGGGACTGAGTATGTAGGTCGAATGCCGACTGTAGTCATTGTAGTCACCTCAGGGTATGACATGTTACCTCAAATTGCACCCGAGACCAAGCCTGCCAAATTTCGTGGCTAAAGGTCAATAACTGACTAAGTTATGGTCATTGGGCCCACTAGGGGCCCCAGTGCCCAGCCATGGTCCTCATAAAACCCATGGGCATCACAAGTCCTGTCAGATTGCACCCGGGACCAAGCTTGCCGAATTTTGTGGCCGTAAGTCGAAAACTTACTGAGTTATGGTCATTGGCCCTCCAGGGGCCGCAGTGCCCTACCGGGGTCCACAGGGGCCCCATGGGCATCACATGTCACCTCTGATTTCACCTGGGACCAAGCCTGCCGAATATTGTAGTCGTAGGTCGAAAACTGACTGAGTTATGGTCTTTGGCCTACTAGGGGCCCCAATGCCCAGCCGGGGTCCACAGGGGCCCCATGGAAATCACATGTCACCTCAGATTTCACCCGGGACCAATGCTGCCGAATGTTGTAGTCGTAGGTCGAAAACTGATTGAGTTACGGTCATTGACCTGCCAGGGGCCCCTGTGCCCAGCCGGGGTCCATAGGGGCCCCATGGGCATCACATGTCACCTCCGATTTCACCCGGGACCATGCCTGCCCAATTTTGTGGCCGTAGGTGGGAAACTGACTGAGTTACGGTCATTGCCATACCATGGGCCCCAGTGCCCAGTCGGGGTTTTCTGGGGCGTTATGGGCATCACATGTCACCTCAGATTGCACCCGGGACCAAGGCTGCTGAATTTTATGGCAATAGGTTGAAGACTGACTGAGTTATGGTCATTGGCCCGCAAGGGGCCCTAGTACCCAGCCGGGGTCCACAGGGGTCCAATGGGCATCTCATATCACCTTAGAATGCACCCGGGACCAAGCCTGCCAAATTTCATGGCTGTAGGGCGAAAACTGTCCTGCCAGGTATCTCTGTGCCCTCTGTGTTACTATGCAAGCAATGTAACTTCTTACTCCAGACTTAGGAAGTATGCAAGTCCGAAGTTGGCGTACTTGGTATTGAGAAATGGCTGTAGTGTCATCTTTACTGCATTAAATATTAATCT
>JAJAGP010003937.1:0-60928 GCA_025084515.1 Ancistrus triradiatus | reverse complement strand
GAGAGATGCTCTTCTGCATAGCTCAATTGTAATGAGAGGTTATTTGAGTTGCTGCTGCCTTTCTATCGGCCCAGACCAGTCTGGCCATTCTCCTCAACAAACTGCTGCTCACTGGATAGTTTCTCTTTTTTGGACTATTCTCTGTAAACACTAGAGATGGTGCTGTGTGTGAACATTCCAGAAGGTCAGAAGTTTATGAAAGTCTGAATTTATGAATTGAGTTTGTGAATTGCTGATCTTCAGCAAGTCGTGTTGGCCATGACTCATGACTCTTGGCCATGACCAAACTCATGACTGCACTGAGTTCCTGCCAGGCAATTGGCTGATTATATACTGCTCAAAAAAATAAAGGGAACACTCGGAGTTATATAGTGTTGTTTAAGTGTTCCCTTTATTGTTTTGAGCACTATATAGTTACGTTAATGGGCAGCTGAACAGGTGTACCTAATGAAGAGGTAATAGACAGTATGATATTTTAAAATTATTACATTAGAAACGTTAAACAGCTTAGTACATCAGATGAATCTGAATAATATTGCAAATGGCAACTGCACAGTATCATCAAACACAATACATTTACTTGAAATGTTATCTAAAGGATTTTTTTTTTATTCTCTTTATCTACTTTTAGGACTTGTGTGAAAATCTGATGATGTTTTAGGTCATATTTATGCAGAAATATAGAAAATTCTAAAGGGTTCACAATTTTTCAAGCACCACTGTAAATGATAATTTTTTTTATGTGTCACAAATACTAATGTCTCATGTGACAGTGTATATGTATATGAATTAATTCATTTGTCAGAGCATTTTAAGAAAAGCAGAACTGCAAAGCAGAAACATAGCCAAGAACAAGTGCTGCTGATCTGACGTGGATGAAATCTTTAGTCAATAGTACCAAAGCCCACCCGAAGACTAGAGTGCCAGGAACATCTCCACTGATCTGAATTCAACACGCATGCACACAGAGGGGTGACTCTCACCTGCTGCCTTGTATCGAACTGCATCAGGTCTGTACCCACAATAACACAGCAAACAAAGAGATTAAAGCTATAGTCAGCCAAAAATGAAACACACTCCATTTCCCTCTTACTGCAAACACTGAAAAACATTGAAATGTCTGAAGATCTAAGAAACTTATAACACGCAATTTAGTTGAATGCAAATGAACTGCTTCAGTCACATTCTCACCCCAAACAGTATCAAACAGGCATTTACAGTCTGCTCCAAAATGATTGACATCCTTCTTGAAGATGATTTAATCATGCATGATAAGACGGGCAAAAACAGAGTAAAGTACAGGAAGCACTCCACATCAAGTGTACTTTTTTTGATATTACTCTTTGCTCAGCCAAAATAAGTATAATGGGGATGAGGTCAAGGAACTAGCATGGCAATGTCAAAAGCTAAATTCTGGGATCATTGATCCATTAAGTATATACTATAACAGTTCAGTTTACTGTTAGCACTGATTTGGCTTGTTCCCAATGAATCTGCTTTGAATAAAAAGAAACATAAACAGTACTTGCAGGTTATACACACTAAGATGCCATAAACAAAAAGGTAGATGGTTACAATAAAGACAGGTAGACAACGACAAGGACAGGAGGAAGCAACGAGGGCAGAAACATTATGCTTTCTCAGTTTAGATTCTAGTTGACAACAAACAACTATGTTTGGAATGCACATGGAAGATGAGCAATTGCCCTGATCTTCAAACTTTCTGTAATTTTCAAAAAAGCTCAGCCGGGAATGCAGCACCTAGCATATGTGGCAGGCCAGTGTAGGGGCCTTGGGTGTTGCTTTTCTTTCATTCCTTCATTTATTCACTCAGCACTAGTTATATGCTGTAAGTGCAAGTGGATGGGGTTTATTGTTTAAATGAAACATATAATGTCATCAGCTTTGAACACAAACTCACCACATCATCCGAACACTGTTCTCATTAATCTGTTTCATTCTTTTCACACCACACCACGAGCAGAAAAAGCCGTTTCATAACACAAACTGATTGAAACCCCAAGCTATGAGCCCCAGCAGTAAATCTTATTATTTAGCCATATAATCTTTCCTTTCAATAGAACATGATGAATTGCATCTGCAAGCCACTTCCTGTTCTTAATTCAGCTGCTCAAAAATCAAATTAATACAATGATTCACCTTTTTGTAGGGCAAGGGAACATCCTCATTCATTTTGGTGTGCTTAAAGAATCAGTTCAATTTTTGAAGTCGCAGCTAACCCAAGGACCTCTCTCACTGATTGGGTCAGTTTGATTCATTTTTCTAAAGCATGTATGTATAGTGACGTGGAGCAAGATTTACGGAATTACAATAGACAGCAAATAAATATTTTTACACAACGTCACACAGTACATGGTACTCATTTCTGTTGCCAGAAAATTTGGAAATGAAATTATCAGTGCAATGTTTTGGGTTATGTATAACACTCCCTATTCATTTTGATATGTGATCAGTTATGTTAATTTTGAGCTTTTCTGTCTGTGCAAAGTTATTGATAAATGTGACGTAATCACTAATCTGTTTATTTGCTTGGTAAACAGTAACATATTCACTAATGTTTATTCGTTTTAGAGATCTCCTTATAAAATGATACACGATATTTAAAATAATGTAATATTCGGGTTGGTTAATGATCGATTATGATGCTGATTATGATCCTTTTTCTTGTTCTTGTGTGTAAAAGCTGGTGCATTCTTACACTAAAAAGACCTCAGTAACATTTTGTCCTGTGATGTTTTTATTTATTATTTTTATTATTTTTGCAGTATCATGCTGAAATGGGATAACAAAACATTTTACATTAAGAAAGAGACAGTTTAAGAGGACTTACAGCAAGAAGGTCTTGGGTTCCATGCCAGGTGGGTAACCTGGGTCCTTTCTGTGTGGAATCTGCATGTTTTTACTCCAGGTGCTTTAGTTTCCTCCCACAGTCCAAACACATGCATTAAATAAACATTAAATATAATCCAAATAAGCAAATATATAAACAAGACTGTGGTAGCCTAGCGGTTAAGGTACTGGACTCTGGACCAGATACCCACAAATTACACCTCTGCCAAGCTGCCACTGTTGGGTCCTTGAGCAAGGCCCTTAACCCACAATTGCTTGGATTGTAAGACTGTACCAATTGTAAGTCGCTCTGGATAAGGGCGTCTGCTAAATGCTGTAAATGTAAATGTAAATGTAAATGTAAGACTAACATTAACAGGAGGCAGTGAGGCCATGTCTCAAACCACACACTTTGGAACTTTACATACTATACTACTGAAAGCTATACCACTTCTAATGGTAGTGTACTAATTTTTTACATACTATTAAATGCGGCAGTATGATGTCTGGAATGTGGCCAGTGTTATTGGAATGTGCCAGTCTAGTGTTACTTGAATGTTTTTGAGCATTAACTAACCTCAAATCAGAAAAAGGGGTTGGGTCAGTGCCCTTGGCAAAGTTCATTTACACTTCTGTGATGACATCATTAATGCAGAAAAGTACCTTGAGATTTTAGAGCAACATTTGCTGCCTTCAAAACGACTTCTTTCACAGCGACATCTATACACTTTTCAACAAGACAATGCAAAACAAGACAAATAAGAAAACGTTAGGACTGAAATATGCAAATTCTTTCCAGTCTTCCTTTGAGGAACATTGTTTTAAAACATTTCAACAATGTTCTCGTGCTTTTGTTGACAAACTGGAGATCCTCTGCCCATCTTTACCCCTCAAAGACTCAGCCTTTCATGGATATTGCTTTTGTACCGAATCATGGTTATAATCACCTGTTGACATCACCTGTTTGAAATCACATCATTATTTAGTTTTTTACCTCATTACTAGACCTAAATTGCCCCCGTCCCAACTGTTTTTGGAATGTGTTGCAAGTTTGAAATGCAGGAATGGATGTTTATTAATGAATTAAATGAGGTTGACCAGAGAAAACATAAAATATCTTAAAATAAGAAAATGTAAGTAAATGCACATTTTTATTTTCATTTCTATACTGTCCCAACTTTTTCTGATTTGGGGTTGTATGTTACTAACAAAACGTTACACACAAGCCTTTTTCACCCAACACACAACATAGAAAAAATAAAATACTCCCACTCACCCTCGGTGTTGCACTTTCAATATAAAAGTTACAGTTTTTCCTATATTTTTGTGTGGGACTAATGTAACTGTTTCCAGTATTGGATGGAACACATCCCATCCATCCCACATACACCAATGAACAGAATTAAGGAAAAATATGTCGCTGAAATCTACCTTAGAAAAAAATGAAGAGGGGACTGAACGACAAGTGGGCAGTTCACCGTTTTCAAAATTTGGTGTGCTGAGAAAAACGTAACTATTGATTTTAAAAGAGTCAAAAAACACAGCTAAAATAGATTCTTTGTAAACTGTATGCTACACACTGAAAAATAGTTACAGCAAATCATGGTTTCAGCAGCTTGTTGGCTTTCTTGTGAGACTGAACAAATAGCAATTACATTGCACTGCAGAAATTATTTATTACGAGTAGTATAAATAATGCATTTATTTAATAAACACTGGTGTATTTAATCAGATTGCATTTGATGCCCTTTTAGAAACGTAATAAGCCATAAGAGGCATGGTATTTCTAGGGGGTTTCAGGCACTCACACCCTTATCCGGGATAAAAAGCCTTCTAACATTTGGCCTCTTGTGGCCTAATGCTTTAACCAACACAGCTGATTCATTTTAATTTTCAGGACTAATCATAGCCTGTGATGCAAAAATATTCTGTTATTAAATAGTGACAATACTGATCACAGTGACATTTCTAGTCACAATACATCCAATTATCATAAGCAATGTGTTTCAACTTTTGACATTTTGAATGAAGAAAATAAAAAAGGAAAATTCAGAAAGAAAGATCAACGGCCTTTTGTGAATCAGAGGGCCCTCTTAAGGTCTTTCAATTAAATTCTGCAAAAGCTGAGTGTTTCCATTGTAAAGTGTCCCCGGTAATGACCACGCTGGCATTTCAGAGAGAGACGTTTTAGAGCACAGAGTCACTAGTCATCTCCATTTTACACACACACTGTGGCATAATTGGCTGTGGTTGCAGAAGCATTAGCTAATAGCCCTGAGACGATGCCAAGAAATACAACTGCTACCTTACGGCACATCTCACATTTAAATGTTCAGCTTTTGGGTGCCTTATAGTCTATGCACCCTCCCACTGTTCTTTCTAAGGACAGTGAAAAGTCAATTAAGTCATTTAAAGTTTGTGAAACAGCCTTTTTAGTTTTCGAAATGTCACAGATGTCCTAAATGGCACAGCAGAACTAGCAAGGTTAAACAGGCCACTTTAGACTGCAGTCTCCGTTAAATGGGTGAGCTAAGGCAGAGCTGCCTTTATATTTTTCTTTATTCACTGTTCCAATCTTAATCTCAGTGCACTCTTGCACTCAGGTTATTTTCTGTCTTGGTTGTTGAAATGTTTTTACATCATGATGTCAGGTTTGTCTGTAGAGAGATGGAAGTATTGATACATGAATGCACACTTTGTAACGTGAGGGCACCCCCAGTCTATACCACACTTGACACAAAGATCTCAAGGTCGGTGCTCTGCAAGAGAACAGAGTAAAATGTATATTGAAAAATAACAATAGCTAATGAGAGAGTTATGAATGGACACAGGTGCAATAGCAGCATAGGCTATTAATATTAATATCTATCTCAAAAATGCCAAAACTGACTGGAATCTTCAAACTGAAAAGACAAAATCCAAAAATGTGGATATAAAATTATCTGACTGCATGCATAAAGACCACAGATTATATTTCTGGAAATCTCATTTCAGATGCATCCTCGATGGTGAATACATGCAAAGAAAGTGGCTTTAAAATTCTCCTTCTATCAGGTCTGCTGCCTGCTCTCCCTTCATTGAAGGATGCTGCCAGCCCTGTTTTGAAACTGGCTTTGACTGGAAACATGTCACAGAGTGCTAGGAACAATATGGGTGAGATTAAAAAAAAAGTAAAAGTCATGTTTATACACGAATATGAGTGTGCGTATTAGTCTGAAGTTTTGAGAACTTTTGGACTGTGCAATGACTTTATGAGGTGGTGCATAGTTGTCAAATAGAAGTAAAAGCTGCATAGCAGTCGAAGTTCTTCTCTGATATGACTACTGCCAAGACATACTTCTACAAATGAAACATGGAAGAATCTGCTTCTGACCCATGCAAATTCCATGCAATCTCAATCATCCTCCCTACCTGATGAAAGCTTTGCCACATTCTTTGATGAGAACAGGTACAGTCTCTCAACACCTTAACCTTCCCTTATCTCCTCTCTACAGATAATTGAACTTTTCTCCTTCATGTATGATCATCTCCTTGGCTATGTTTCTTCTGCTTATAAGATTGTAAGAGTCATTTCTATCTTGACAATTTGGTACCACTGCTTTCCTGTAAACATACTTGAACATTCAGTTGTTCACTTTTCTCATACAGAATGGCCCACAGTATCTGGTTTCACAGCAGAATACTCCACAGAATCTGCCCTGGTGGCTGTTTCTGAGAAGTTTCATGCTGCAGAAGCAGTCAAACAGTTCTGATTTTTCGTGACAATCCATTAGCAGTCGAAATGGACAACCACAAAACTCTCTGTCCTGTACTCTACAACCTTGGAATCACAGGCTCTGGCTGGTAGTGACTTGCTTCCCAGCTGGAAATATCATGGAGAGGATCCATATCTGCATCACATAAACTGTATCCCACAATTCTCAGCGCTGGGACCTGTGTCTAATAGAGTGCACAGTGTTTAAAAACTCCAGCAGCACTGCTGTGCCTGATCCAATCGTACCAGAAAAACACACACTAACACACCACCACCACATCAGTGCTGTCCTGTGGGGTTCCTGACAATTAGAGAACAGAGTAAAGGGGACTAACAAAGTATGTAGAGAAACAGATGGACTATAGACAGTAATTGTACTACAAAGTGCTTCTGTATGGTATGTGGAACTGATTAAATGGATCATGTAGTGGATAAAATGGATAGTGTACAAACATTGATGTGTACCTAATAAAGTGATCAGTGAGTGCATATATTATGTATAATTTACATATGATATATAGCCTATATCAACACGTCAGTTTTGAGCTCCCAATCAATGTCAATTCTGAGATAATGTTTGTGTACCCTGTGGGCACATTTACAGGCACTTTCCCTCTGCTCCACCTTATCAGATAAGCCATGCAGGATAAAAGAGGCAGGGTGATTTATATGATTACACATGACATTTATCTCGCTAAAAATCTGATCCTGTGGATCAATGCTGCTGGGTATCTCTGTCTGAGGTCGGGGTAGAGAAAGGTCAATGTGATGCATACATACGCTTCAGTGATGTCTCCTGTCTTAAATCAAGCTTAATATGATTGGAACGTCCTGTATTTTTCCTCTCTCAATGAATCTTGGACCAGCTGTTTTTCATCAAACCCCTCAAAGTATTAACACTGATGCCAGGTGACTAATCCACAAATACACACACTTTGAACAAATTCTAAACAATTCCAATCATCTATATTGTGATATTTATGATTGAGGATATTGAAGTTTGTAGTAATGTTGCCTACAAATATCCAAAACTAATTTATTCATTATTTATTACAGATTACCATATCCTTAGAATGTAGTTAGTGGATGCTCTAGTAAATCTATAAATAAAGTAGTTCAGAATGCAGTGGCTCGAATGCTAACTACAACTAGAAAATTTGATCATATCAACTCTGATTACCAATTAGATTCCACATTGACTACAAAATATTTCTAGTAACATATTGTTGGTTTGTTTATTTGGTTTAATTTATCTATCAGCATCAGTGGCTATGTCAGCAACATACACAAGGTTACATCAAGACTAGTTATTTATATATACACACTCAAGTCAATGCCAGTGTAGTGTAATCAATTAACCTAACACACATGTTTTTTGACTGTGGGAGGAAACCGGAGTACCCAGAGTAAACCCACACTGACATGGGGAGGACATACAGACAACACAAAGAACGGACCCAGGCCACTCCACACTGGGATTGAACTCAGAGCCCTTCTTGCTGTGAGGCGGCGTTCTAGTAACATATAAAGCTACAAGCCCGTGTATTACAGTATTTGAGTGAATCTGTAGAGTCTTACAATTCATCTTCATCTACGATTTGGGATGTGTGGCTCTGGTTCCAACAGTCCATCTGGCCTGCCTTCTCTGTCATGCCTTTGGTCAAGTAGCTGGAATTGTCGGGCAAGGCTGTCTGACAGGGCAGGGCTTCAGACCTCTTTCACCCCTGAGTTGTGCACCCTTGCCTTAGATTAAGGGCAGAGCCGGGGGTTCATAATCAAAGAGTTCTGTGGTAATCTGGGATGTTGGGTTGCTGTCTTCATGGCTCTCAAGTGCCAAGACTCAGGTTTGTTTGTTGCTGGGGAGATGATGACAATGTCTCATGTGATGCCTATTGGCTGTGTTACCTTCTAGTTCTTCCTTTTCTAGCTATGCTGTTGTACTTAGAGATGCCAGTCTCATGCTACACTTGCATAAATGTGTTCTGTTAATAGGCTATGGGTTCATGACATCACTAACTACATATAACCTTTTCTCTCAGATCTTTTTCTGATATCAGTTCCAGCCTTGTTACTGTTACTTAGACCACATCAAAGGGCAATGACTGGCCCTCCTCCAGTTGACTGACCATGCCATGCCAACAAAACTTTCCCATGGAGGACATGAAAACATTCAGTTTACTAGGATAAATAATGCTGATATTCGCACATATTCTCTAAGTCATTGCATTTATTATATTATTTATCATGTATACTATTGCCTTCTATTTTCTATTCACTATTTAATTATACTCTTCATAATATTGTATAGTCTTTTACTTATTAATAGCTATTATATTTTGTTTGATTTATTACATTTTCTTTAAATAAGACCTCTTGTAAATTTTATATTTAGTTTCTCTGTTTAAACTATTATTATATACTTTTTACCTAACAAGGATGGGTCCCTTTTTGAATCTTGGTCCCAAGGTTTCTTTGTCATCACATTTAGGGAGTTTTTCATTCCTATGATAACCCTAGATCATTGTAAAGTTGCTTTAAATGCTCTGTGGTAAGAAGCACTATATAAATAAATTTGACTTGACTGTATGTTAGTTCTGCTTGTCTATTCTTTTATTTTTTTGTGCGCATTTTATTTCATTCAGATATTAGCAATTCCTACCATAAACCTAGATTTTTTATTTATTTATTTATTTATTTATTTTCCATATTTAGTAGCCAATTCCTACTAGCGTTTCTCTGTTGCCTCATTTTTTCCAAGCATGCCATGCTGTCAAGGAGTTATTCAACAAAATACTCTGGGATTTGGATCTGCTTTTAGTTGTGGAAAGGTTTAGAGTTTAGGTGCCAGCCCTGTCAAACTGTACTTGAGAAAACACCTTAACCCTCACTTGTATCATGTAAGAATACAGCACTTCATCACTTGTGAGTCACTTTGGATAAGAGCGGCTGCAAAATAAGTATTCTGAATTCTTTAATCTTTTGTTGAATAGGTTTTAGTGTACCATAGTTGTTGAGCACAGAAACAACATATGACATGAAGAGAAAGCAGCTAAATGACCAGCGAGTAATGCTTAGTGTGTTTTTACAAAATGGAGGTGGAATGTGGTACATTTGACAATTGTCAGATCAATAAGCAATTTGTGGATGGGTTGACTCGGAGGACGCAGGGCCATATATCACCATCTAATGGAGTGATTGATGACCAATGGGAGATAACATCCGAGTTAAAGACATGAGTGAGGAATTGTGGGTCCACTCAGGTCAAACACAGGCTGGATGTTAACTGGTGTGTATTTCCAACAGAGGTTTCCATTTAAGTCTTTTCCCTTTCATTCTGTTTATACATCTTAGATGTTACAATATATGTAATGTATTTTTAATAATATTTTAAATGAGAGTGAACCAATGGGCATGATAAAAAAAATTTGATTAGATGCAGCTATGACATATGAAATGCTAAGGATTGAAACTTTGCATTTCTAGTTCACATGAAGAAGAGCACAGGAGAAATCTAATGCATTCCCTACCTCGTAACCAAAAGCTTCTCTCTCTCTCACATACAATGACCACACTGGCTCTTAAGTGCTTCATCATCTGTAGAATACACTCAGCCATGCAAACACAAACCCGCCAGAGGAGTAACACTTAAAAGCCCCCAATTGCATTGTCATAAGAGTAGCAATAAATCTAGAGCAGAGCTGGGAGTGGAAACAACTAATATTCGTGCCCTGGAGGTTTCAGAAAGGATATATCTTTCACTGACTGAAGTCATTTGAGTTGGTTCAGTTACATGATTAGTTAAATTCATTTACCCATTTGTTCAGTGGCATGGTTTGCAAGCAGACATAACACATAACAGTACTATTGTGAAATAGCTAGAATATCCTTTCTACATCATGTTTAAAAAATATATATATATATATTTTTTTTCATTTTGCAAGAAAAAAATCCACCAGCAAGAACTGAACTGTTGGGATTCCAGTCAGTGGTATGGACAGTTATCGGATAGTTGGTTCTGATATACTATAGTATATATATATATAATATATATATATATATATATATATATATATATATATATATATATACCAACACACAGTGGGGCCAAAAAAAGTATTTAGTCGGGCCACTGATGTGGCAAGTTCTCCTAGCTTAAAACAGATGAGAAGAGGTCTGTATAATTTTCATCATAGGTAGACACTTCAACTATGATAGACAAAATAGAAAAAAATCCAGGAAATCACAGTTTGTAGGATTTTTAAAGAATTTAATTGTAAATCAATGGTGAAAAATAAGTAATATATTGGGTCACCCACCAAACAAGCAAGAATTTTCTGGCCTCTCACAGACCTGTAACTTTGTTCTTAAGAAGCTCTTCTGCCACCCACTTGTTATCTGTATAAATGGCAAATCCTGTTTGATTGACCTCGTTATCTACACAATCAACATGAATCTACAATAGGCAAGCAGCTTGGGCTTGGTGTGAATAAAACTGTGCCTGCTGAGAGCAATTGTAAGAAAATGAGAAGACATACAGACCATTCATAATCTTCTCCATCTCGATGGTTGGGGCTCCATGCAAGATCTCATCCCGTGGGGACAAAATGATCATGAGACTGGTGAGCCAAAAATCCCAGAACTACACCGGAGGCACCTGATGAATGACCTTCAGAGAGCTGGGACCAAAAGTAACAAAGGCTACCATCAGTTAACACACAAACGCCGAGAGGGACTCAGATCCTGCAGTGGCAGCGTGTCCCCCCTGCTTAAGCCAGCCATACATGTCCAGGCTAGTCTGAAGTTTTGGCAGAGAGCATATGGATGATCCAGAAGATTGGATTGGAAGAATATCATGTGGTCATATGAAAACCAAAATAGAACTTTTCTGAGTTAAAAACTCAACTGGGAGAAGAAGAATGCTGAGCAGTCGCATCCCAAGAACACCATACGCTACTGTGAAAGCATGGGGGGTTGGAAACCTCATGCTTTGGGACCATGTTTTTCTGCAAAGGGGACGAGGACGACTGATCCGTGTTTAAGGGGAAGAATGAACAGGCCCATGCTATCGTGAGATTTTAAAGCCAAAACCCTCCTTCCATCAGTGAGAGCCATTGAAGATTGGAACGTGGCTGGGGACTTCCAGGATGACATGATCCCAAACAGAACAACCCGCTCGGGGCAACAAGGAGTGGCTTCCATAAAAAGCATTTCACGGTCCTGGAGTGGCCTAGCCAGTCTCCAGGAGGCTCAGCCCCATAGAATATTTGTATAGGGAGTTGAAAGTCCATGTTGCCCAGCGACAGCCCCAAAACATCACTGTTCTAGAAGAGATCTGCATGGAGGAATGGGCCAAAATACCAGCTACAGTGTGTGCCAACCTGGTGAAGACTTACAGGAAACGTTTGACCTCTGTCATTGCCAACAAAGGTTATGTTACGAAGTATTGAGTTGAACTTTTGTTATTGACCAAAACATTTTTTTTCTCATTTTGTCTCTCATAGTTCAAGTGTACCTATGATGAAAATGACAGACCTTTCTAAGTAGAACTTGCACAATAATATATATGTACACTCACCAATCCCTTTATTAGGTACACCTCTTTTATCAGTTTCACTTACCATGTAGATGCACTTTGTATTTCTACAATTACAGACTGTCCCTGCAGTTATGAGAATGATCCATCACCCAAATAGTGCCCGATCTGTGGTGGTCCTGACCACTAGAGAGCAGAGTAAATGGGTCTAACAAAGTATGTAGGGAAACAGATTAACTACAGTCTGTAACTGTAGAACTACAAACTACATCTATATGGTGACTTGAACTGATTAAACGGACAGTGTAGAAACAAGAAGGTTATCCTAATAAAGTGAATGGTGTGTGTGTGTGTGTGTGTGTGTGTGTGTGTGTGTGTGTGTGTTTATACACCCTTTGTGAATTCTATAATTTTCTATAATTGTGCATAATAAATATGACCTGAAACAGCACCAAATTTAAAGCCAATTAAACAAATGACACAAAATATGTTATACTTGGCCATTTATTTATTTTAAATGATAATATTACATTTCTGTGAGTGGCAAAAGTTTGCGAATCTCTAGGATTAACAGTTAATTTGAAGGTAAAATTAGAGTCAGGCATTTTCACTCAAGGAGATGAGAATTAGGCGTGAGTGGGCGTCCTGTTTAAAGAACAGGGATCTATCAAAGTATGATCTTCACAATATGTTTGTGGAAATGTATTGCATCATGAGCAAAAGAGATTTCTGAATACCTCAGAAAAAGAGTTTTTTATGCTCATCAGGGAAACTTTACAAAAGCATCTGGAGGTTATATTCTGCCAATCCACAGTCAGACAGATAGAACTTATGCTGCTTAGAGTGTACAAACAAAGGAAATGCAAGAAATTGCCTGTTTATTCCATCTATCTGAGTCTCCTCCAGTGCACAACAGTATAACAATAGAAGATGAAATCTTTAATGATCAACAAATTACTTTCTGAGCAGGCTGTATTTTTTTCTCCTTTTCATATACACTGAGATGAAGCATTGAACATGGCATTCCTATAAGATTACATACACTGGAGAGTCAATGGGAGTTAACGTTTTTAATAGTGAATATAAAGATTGAGATTGAATAAAGCGTGGTGAGATGATTAGACGAATTATTCCTCAGCTAGGGAACATCTTTACATTACGCTCCATTTGCCTTTAAAGCTATAAAACCCTGCTGTGTTCCCAAGGGAGACATAAGTGAATTACTCTAGACTGTAAGTGATTTAGTGTTCTCCCAATCACCTAGATGGAGTCCTAGAAAACTAAACTCCAGTTCTGAAATAAGACAGAGCTTAAGTCATTGTTTTAATGATATCACTTAACGCTGAAGCTGTGTGATCTTCTTTATGATCTGTGAAGTGTGAATAAAAACAGCTCGCTCATAAACACTCATCTTCCCCTGGGCCAGTTTGGCGCGATGCCTCACTGCCTCTTTAAACGCCGTCGCTGTCTCGTCTGATGAGTCGGCTGTGTTTTTACCCAAAGCTCGTCCTAATTATCTGACGCATGGAGGATTTTTATCATCGGTTTCTCTATCTGAGGCTCTTCTCTGCTTTCTGATGTCAGACCAGAGACTGTTTATTCTCTTGACATAAGGAAGCACATTGCCTTCCAGGATTTTTGGAGCTGTGTCCTGAATTGCATATTATGACCAAATACTTGAAAATATTTATGATACTAATCTAGAACATACTTTAAAGTAGGTAAGGACATGTTTTGAAATTGAAATGATGTTAAAAATGCAAGTGTAGCAGTCTGCATTCAGGCTAATTTAGTGTTGTTCTGCTATTTGTTCATCACATAGTGTTGGAGACACATATGTTACGTGCAGTGGCACGTAGTCGGGTGCTTTTTCGAATTTCAGTTACACAATTGACAGCATGTACACAACTGAGTATCTGTTCCCACGTTAACCGGAGCTTGGACATTAACACCACGTAGGCTACCATTTGTCTAGAGACCCTAGGTAAGAGGCAAGTGCCACCCCGCTGTGTTATGTTAGTGAGGGAAGCCTAGAGTAGCTAGTTTTTTTGTTACGCTTTAGTGTGTTTAGCCAAGTGTGTGTGCCAGTAAAGACTAGGGAAGACGGTGCTTCTTTCTTTCCTTTGGCACTACCACCATCCTACCCCTCTCGGGAATGTTTGCCCAGTTGTACCAAGTGTAACTGTACTGTAACACATGAGAAGACAAAAGAAATACTAAAGACTGTGACTTTGGTTACCCCCAAAGAGTGGGGGTCCGTAAGAAGTAGGGGCTCATCCAGCATACAGGTAACGACCAATATAATTGTACAGTTTGTATTACAGAATGTATCCAGGCTGAGTAGTGCATGGTAGCAATTGGTGAGGCATGGACCTACAATCCTTTTTGAGGGAGCCATCCCTAGAACAATTAAATAAGTATAGAAAACATGAGTTGTTAGAAATTGCGGTGCATTTTGGTATTCCCGCATATAGGCACTCATATGTCAAAAAAGACATTAAAAAGGATGTAACTGAGAAGCTTGTTAAGCTGCAAGTAGTGCTTGCTACAGACACCACAGAGGTATCTAAGGTAATGACTCCCCGTGAGGGGGAGGAAGTGCATCTGGGATACCCGTCTCCCAAAGTAAAAGTCACCCTGCCTCAGTTTGACCCACTGTTTCCTCAGACCTCAGGCTTTAGAGATGAGGCCTGTGTAAAAGTGCAATTAGCAAGGCTGGAAATGGAAAGGAAGGAGCGGGCGGAGCAAAGGCAGGCTGATAATGACCTGAGGCTTGCTATTCATCAGATGGAGCTAGAGGTGAATAGAGAAGTTCGTTTACGGGAACTGGAATAGGGGGTGAAGGAGTTGCCTAACATTCTGGTGTCCAGCCAAATTTATCCCCAGTGCTTGAGTCGGTTCCAGGCTTTTATGCTCCTCCTCCAGTTGTGGGCCCTGAGGAAGGTGGAGGTACAAGTTTCACTTTTGCTGTGATGAAGCTTATTGCTTTGGTACCACCCTTTAGAGAGACTGAGGTGGATACCTACTTCAGTGTGTTTGAGATAATTGCGATCTCTCTAAAATGGCCAAAGGAGTTGTGGACACTGCTACTCCAATGTAAGTGGGAAAGCCCA
This sequence comes from Ancistrus triradiatus, assembly GCA_025084515.1. NCBI lineage: Eukaryota > Metazoa > Chordata > Actinopteri > Siluriformes > Loricariidae > Ancistrus > Ancistrus triradiatus. The sequence continues at coordinate 45,678 of JAJAGP010003937.1, read as the reverse complement.
AGAGATGTGTTCATCAGTGTCCTTGCAGGATAGCATGGATTATGATGTTTGTTAGGGCAGCTACACTTCATGCGTATGAGCTGGTGCCTGAAGCCTATTGGCTTATTTCAGAAAGTCACAGACACAAACGTATGTAAAATTTGCTAGGGAGAAGGCTCTCCTTTTTGATAAATGGACTGCTGCTAGTAAAGCAACTACTCAGGTGTCACTAAGGGAGCTCATCCTTCTAGAAGATTTCAAAAACTGTATGCCTGATCGTGTCATGGTTTATTGGAATGAGTGCAAGGTTGCTACCCTTTCTCAAGCTTTTGTACTGGCTGAAAAATTTGTACGAACTCATAAAACTTTGTTTTTGTCTAAGCCTAGACAACTGAGGGTACCCCTAGTCATACAAAAGTAAAGTTATCACTTATGGTTATTATTGTAACAATGATGCAAGCCTTCAGCTTGCATCCATTCGGTTTTGCTCCCCCTGCCTTCTGCTTCCCACCCAGCAGGTGGGGCTGTTGCCACCTGCTGGTCTGTCAGCTATATAAACCTCATTTTCTGTTCACTTCCTTGTCTGGCTTTGTTACACGTGGTGTTGTCTTTGACTCCTGGTCCATGACTCCTGTTTCTCTGTTCTGGTTTGTCTCCCTTCTTTGGCTTGTATCTTTGTTCTTATTGCTCTGTGTTCTAGGCATGTCTTGTACGTCTTGTGGTTTAGCTGTGTTCTTTGTTTAAGCTGTGGTTTATGTTTAGCGTTAGCTTCTTTGTTTGGTAGCATGTTAGCTTTTTGTACCATTAGCTTGTCAGTCACATGTTAGCTTATTGTCTCGTTAGCTTGTTAGCCTGTTCTTTGTGTTGCTGTATGTTTGCATTGTTGTTGTCTGCTTCAGTATTGTTAGCTTGTCCTTTGTGTTTGTCACATGTTTAGCTTATGGTCCTGTTAGCTTGTTAGCTTGTCCTTTGTGTTTGTCACATGTTTAGCTTATGGTCTTGTTAGCTTGTCCTTTGTGTTTGTTGCATGTTCATTGTTTGTATTAGAGTTCACCTTGTTAGCTGTCTGTTTGAGCATTAGCCCTGTAGTGTGTTACGTGTGTTTAGATGTTATCTGTCTTCTGTATTACTCCTCTGTCATTGTTTAGTTCTATGTGGTTTGTTTATGTATTGCACATGTCACTTGTAAATAAAACCTGTCACTCTTGCACATACGTCCGTTTCCCGTGTCCTCCCCTTGCCCCGCATCGTGAAACATAAAGCCAGACCAAACAGTGGACGTAGCTCAGCAAGGCTGTGGCTCGCCCGTTCTTCGCCATGCCTGGTCAGAGTCCTCCGAGGATGAGTATCCGGAGGAATACCTGAACTGGGAGTACCAGCCACCCATAACCCAGCTCAGAGCCTGGACACATAACCAAGACCTACTGCTGTCCCGATCTCTACCGTTTTAGACAGACCCGGACAGGGGATCCACCCGTGCTGCCAGGAAGCGGTGTCGGGAAGCGGAGGTCCACTCCCACTATATCAGCGCGACAGGCAGAGCCCCACACCCGCCCTCTCGACACCAGACCCTGCGCTCTCTAGCACCCGGTGTGTCCCCTTGTCGGAAGAGAGGTCCAACTCAGAGCTTGAACCCCTCTCCACTCCCACTATATTATCAGCGCCAGAGCCCACACCCGCCCTCTCGACATACGGACCTGCGCTCTCTAGCACCGCATTCATTGCTCCCCCATATGCTGAGTGCCAGCGGTTGCCACACGACTGGCCTGCCCCACATGCTGGATCCTCAGCTTACCAGCTGCTGGAGGCCACCGCCGTGGGGTATCTCGATTGCCTGGCCTGAATCTCCACACTCAGCGGTGCCCCTGAGATCCCTGCTCCCACGGCAACCACAGTCGTCTCCAGCGCTTCGGGCTATGTCTGGAAGGGCTCCCAGGAGGTACTCCAGGGGGTTCTCCGGAAGCCCTGGTAATTGCCAAGGGTAGGATAGAGTTCGCCCCAGCAATTTTTGGGGGGGCCGAGGGTTGGAGAAAGATTGTCCTGGGGTGGCGTACTGGTGGTGCTGGGGATGGCTCACTCAGGGCTGTGTCTCAGGCCTTGAGATCGCCGGTGCTCTGGGGTCATCTCTCCCTCCGACTTTCCGACGAGTGCCGTTGTTTCAACGGAGGCCTTTTTCCGGAGGCGGTGGGCTTTCAACGGAGGCCTTTCGGAGGGCCGTGTGCTCTCTACGGAGGCCTTTCCGGAGGCCGTGTTGCTCTACGGAGCCGCCTTTTGCTTATGGAGGCCGTGTGGCTCTACGGAGGCCTTTCCGGAGGCCCGTGTTGCCTCTAAGTTCGGAGGCCTTTCGGGAGGCCGTGTGCTCTACGGAGGCTCTTCCGGAGGCCGTCAGCCCCACGGTGAGACTCTTTCCTGTGGTCGTCAGCGTCGGTGAGGCTCTTCCAGAGGTCACCAGCAGCAACGACGGCGGCCCCTCGCTCCATCCAGCCCATGCACCGGACGGCCGCCCACGCTCGCCAGCAATCCGACGGACGACCTCCGCTCGCCAGCTGCAGGACGGTGACACCCCCTGCTCGTGTTTACGCCGCCCCTGGGGTCCCTGCTGATGTCAGTTCAATGGACGACACCCCCCTGGTGGGAGGGCCTGGGCCTGTTATCGCGGGGGTCTCCAGCTGCGTTCGGGACCTTTTTTGCAGGGGCCCAATTGGCCCATGGACTGGGCGCAAGCGGGGTGCTTGAGGACTCCCTTTGGGTCGCTTTCTACCCGCGTGGTCCGGATGTGGTGCCGGTGTGGCCTGCGAGCCCCAGCCTCTTTTGTCCCTTTTTTCGTCTCTTGCTTTGTTTAATCTAGTGTCTGTCCCTCCTCTGTTCTGGCCCGCCTGCCCTGTTCTCGTCGGTGTTTTTGCTCTGCTCCTGTGGGTTAGTCTGGGTCTGTCCTGTTTTCCCTTGCTATATAATTCTCTTGTCTTGTCCTTTGCGCTTCGGAGCCGCGCCTTTAGAGGGGGGGGGGCTATGTAACAATGATGCCACCTGCTGGTCTGTCAGCTATATAAAAACCTCGTTTTCTGTCACTTCCTTGTCTGGCTTTGTTCACACGTGGTGTTGTTGTTTTGAATCCCCGGTCAAACATGAACTCATGTTCTTCTCTGTTTTTTGCTGGTTTTGTCTCCCTTCTTTGGCTTGTATCATCTTTTGTTCTTATTGCTCTGTGTTCCCTAGGCATGTCTTGTACGTCTTGTGGGTTTTAGCTGTTGTTCTTTGTTTAAGTGTGGTTATGTTTAGCGTTTAGCTTCTTTGTTTTTGGTAGCATGTTAGCTTTTTGTATCATTTAGCCTTTGTCAGTCACATGTTTAGCTATTTGTCTCGTTAGCTTGTTTAGCCTGTTCTTTGTGTTGTTTGTATATGTTTGCATTGTTGTTGTCTGCTTCAGTTTCTGTTAGCTTGTCCTTTTGTGTTTGTCACATGTTTAGCTATGGTTTTTGTTAGCTTGTTTGATGCTTGTCCTTTTTTGTTTTGTCACATGTTTAGCTTATGGTCTTGTTAGCTTGTTGCTTGTCACCTTTGTGTTTGTTGCATGTTCATTGTTTGTATTAGAGTTCGCCTTGTTAGCTGTCTGTTTGAGCATTAGCCCTGTAGTGTGTTACGTGTGTTAGATGTTATCTGTCTTCTGTATTACTCCTCTGTCATTGTTTAGTTCTATGTGGTTTGTTTATGTATTGCACTATGTCACTTGTAAATAAACCTGTCACTCTTGCACATACGTCCGTTTCCCGTGTCCTCCCTTGCCCGCATCGTGACAATTATTGTCACAAGACTGGCCATGCATGCCACGATCTACACCTTTCACACTTGGAGCAGTGCTACGTGACCCCAAAGACGTAGCTAATACTTCCTTCTGGTTACAGTCAATGAAATGTTGGCAAATTCTCCTTGTACCCATATGTTACTCTAATTTAGATGACCCCATTTTGTTTTTTTAAAAAGGGCTCAAACAAGCGACAGAATAAAACATAAACATTTAGTCTTCCTGTTGTGTTTAACATCAATGTTTAATGCTTGATGTTTGGCGAGGTCCCTAAAACTGTTAAAAACATTTTTCACTAACAAAACATTCCCATTATCACATGATTTGTACTTTCCTTTTACTTTCATTCATTTTCTATCATCAGTCTGGATGCTCCTTTTGCTCCTTTTCGAGCACACTGCATCCATTTTCCAAAAAAGGAATCTGGAATACTGATTAGTCTGACCTTATTACATGTTCCCAGGGTGTGGTGGTCCATCCCAGATGCCTTTGAGCCCAGAGACGTCGATGCTGCTTCTGGACATGTTTAATATATAAAAAAATAAGGGTTTTTCAAGACCCAATCGCGGTTAGCTCAAGATGGAATAGTGAACCAAAATATAATTACAAAAATAAGGCGTGGTTCAAAACCAAAAGAAAGAAATAAATAAAACAATGAAGTAACCTCAGTGGCTGGGGCTTGAACCCTGGGCTGCAGAGAGAGAGCTCAATGCAATAACCCACACAGCCACTGAAGGAGATACCAACAAAACTATAATGTGAGCTTCTATGCCTGTAGGGAAGATAGACTGGCCCCCACAGTCACACACGCACACACATAGAAACTCACACTCGCGCCAAGGGGAAGCGAAGGGAGGGGGGCTGACGTCACCCAGCGCGAGCGAGCCCAAACTAGGGGAGCGCGCTACTCGGCGTGTGCACATTGCAAGCCGCGTTTACCTGCCGGCGCGCGCGGGCGTGGAACAGCGCGCAGTGTCCGATGACGATGGAAAAAACAAAACGGAAGCGATTGCTTACCGGCGATCGCTAAGAAACGCAAAAAAGGATATCCTACACTATCAAGACTAAGCCCTGGCAGGAATTATCTCCAATCTCCCGATTGTACGACGGCTGAGCTTCTACAAAACCCCAGTCACCCACTTGTCCTAAATGCTGGCGACGTGAACGGGTAGAGAAGCGTATGCAGGTAGAGACCCTGCGTGTAGGGAACCTTATAGATCTCCCGTGATAACCCGAAAAAACCTCAAGGCCAAAACCACAGCAATGAGAACACACAATCCGCATAGTCATAAGTGCGAGGGTAGAGCGCTGTCAGCAGGAAAACGAACTTCTTAAATAATGCTGCTGACAGCTGATGGCAATCGTGCCGCAATCAATGGGCGCAAGCACGATATCGGGCACTGTGTGGATCCCAATCAAACTGCCAAGTCGACACTACCATCAGTGTCCGCCTGGGGGACATCCACACAGTGCTGGGGGTCGTAACAGTACCCCCCCCCCAGGGGCATCATCCCGCTGCCCCTACGATGAATAACCGCCGCCTCCAGCTTGCCGGACACGCTAAGGATTGAGCATGTGGCGCATCGGGAGGCCCCGAGAAGCAGGAAAAGACTCCACATAGGGACCGAAAGGGGGGTTGGGGCAGGCCAGGGCGACCAGTTCAAGGACGGAGCTTGGCACTGGCAGCTGAGGGATCAGTCCGTGTGACCGTGGCGCAGGGATTGGAACCGGCGATAGCGGCGCGGGAATTGGTCTTTTTGACCGTGGCGCGGGGATCGGGACCGACGGTCGCGGCGCGGGAATTGGTCTTTTTGACCGTGGCGCGGGGATCGGGGCCGACGATCTCGGCATGGGAATTGGTCTTTTTGACCGTGGTGCCGGGTGCGGGACCGATGATCGTGGCGCGGGAATTGGTCTTTTTGACCGTGGCGCAAGGATCGGGGCCGACGATCGCGGCACGGGAATCGGTCTGTCTGACCGTGGCGCGGGGATCGGGACCATCAATTGTGCCACGGGAGTAGGTCTCTTCAACCGTGGTGCGGGGATTGGGGCCAAGAATCGCGGCGCTGGAATCGGTCTAGACTGGCACACAGGGGTCAGCGGCAACGACCGGTGCATGGCATGCCCACACGTGGAGCTGCAGTGCTCAGACGTGGGGCTGAGAGGTGCAATGAGCTTCTGTACGGGGCCTCACCGTGTTGACTGACTGCTCTAACACAGGGCTTACGTGAGCGGCGGGCCCAGGTACAGGGCTAGGGGTTGCCAAAGGCTCAGGCACAGGGTCTGACTGCCCTGGTGCGAAGCGTGAGTGCGCGGCAAGCCCATTCATAGGGTAAGGCGGTGCTATATGCCTCACCGTGGAGCCACAGGGCTCGAACACGGGGCTTGAATGCGCGGCGGGCCCAGGTACAGGGCTAGAGGGCGCCAAACGCTCAGGCACAGGGTCTAACTGCCCTGTTGCGGAGCTTAAGTGCGCGACGAGCTCACGTCCCGAGCTAGAGAAACGGGTCTAGGTGGCGCTATATGCCCTGGCAAATGAACGGGTGGACAAGCTGTCAGGGAGAAGGCCCCTCCTCTTCCTCTCACGCTGCTCGAGACGCGCTTCCGCCACAATGGCCAGCTCAAGCAGGTGGTCAAAGGAAGAGGTCTGAGAAAAGAAGCACAGCTCGATGTCCACCTCCTCATCAAGCCCATTCCTAAAAGGGTTGATCAGATCCGGTCCCTGCAAGTTACTATCCGTGGCTAGGGCTAGAAATTCAGCCACATATTCCTGCACCCCCCTAGGACCTTGGTCGATGTTATAAATCGTGGTAGGTACCGGGGCGGGAAAATGTGGCTGGGGATCCAGATAGGCTATGCCGCTAATTAAGCCTATCTGATCCCCAGAAGAACGCCGGCGGTTACGACGGCAAGAGTTGGGCCATTTGGGAGGGTCAGGATAGAAAAAATCTGTGACCAAGACGCTGAGGGGCCCCCCAAATGCCAGCCATGACCCGGGTAGCGAAACCCGCCGTCGACGGCATGTGGGGACCAACAAATTGGAGGTCCAGGAGCTAACGCTGGGTCCTGATGCTGGCTCTACCCTTCTGTTACGGTTCGCCATATTAAAAATGAGGGCGAACCGTGAAAATAAAAGAATAAGGGTTTTTCAGGACCCAATCGCAGTTAGCTCCAGATTGTTGAATGGTTCTTTATGCAGTGCTGTCTGAGAAATGGTATTATGCTGTGATTGAACCTGAGTAGATTGTAAAGCTCTGGTTATTTATAACTATGTGGGACTTTTGTCTTTTAACTCAATTCAATTTATAATGGCTGGAAAACAAGTACTGTTGGCTCTTGGCTAAACCTGACATGCCAGTTTTTGATAATCACAACAAGGCTTATACACAACAAAGATGTGAAAAATTGTGGTACTGAATACAGGTAGTCCTCGACTTACGACAAGGCTTTATACAGTAAATGGGAGATGTCGTAACCACGAAACATCGTAACTCGAGACCGTCATAACCCAAGGACTACCTGTACTGTGAAATTGTGTAAAGGATGTAAAAATGTAAATGGAAACAATTCTAAAGGGCCTACCACAGACTTCAATAAAGTACAAGAATTAAAACACTGAACATCTAAAACGTATGCTTTTATATTTTCTTTGGTGTTGTTTTCTCTAGCACTGTTATTTGCTTATAGCAAAACACTTTGTTGTCATATTAGGGATCACTCATTTGTAATGCAGAGCTTGCAAGTTGGTGGATAGGAACAAGTTCATTTATTTTATGAAACATCTTGTTTCACATCTTAAAACGCTGACTTAAGCCTTTTATATATGTTTGTACATTATGAATTCCTGATGTACCATATATTACATTTTAATAACTTTTTACAATTATTCATTTGTATAGGGAATGAAACTAAAAACTGACCTATATAAATGTACTGCTCATTTAAAGAATATGTTTTATAGTCAGAAATATTAGATCAGTTCTATCATTTGCATTTCAAGTGGCTATAAGTACGAATGATGAAGACAGATGCATTATGCAGAATGATGCATGGAAATTTGTTTGTGTTATTGACTTTCAAATGGAATGTTGATTCCCCACACTATCACCAAAGCTTTGGCAGCTTTTATGGAATTTTTGATTAAAGGAAAAAGCTTTAATCTGTAATTTGGCTTATGAAAAGGAAGACATGGTGAAGTCTGTCTGAAGATAATTTAGCCTGATATACAGTGGTGCCTGAAAGTTTGTGAACTCTTTAGAATTTTCTATATTTCTGCATAAATATGACCTAAAACATCAGATTTTCACACAAGTCCTAAAAGTAGATAAAGAGAACCCAGTTAGACAAATGAGACAAAAATACTATACTTGGTCATTTATTTATTGATGAAATGATCCAATATTACATATTAGTGAGTGTCAAAAGTATGTGAACCCTTGCTTTCAGTATCTGGTGTGCCCCCCTGTGCAGCAATAACTGCAACTAAACATTTCCTGTAACTGTTGATCAGTCCTGCACACCGGCTTGGAGGAATTTTAGCCTATTCCTCCGTACAGAACAGCTTCAGCTCTGGGATTAAGGTCAGGACTTTGACTTGGGCATTCCCAAACATTAACTTTATTCTTCTGTAACCATTCTTTGGTAGAACGACTTGTGTGCTTATGGTCGTTGTCTTGCTGCATGACCCACCTTCTTTTGAGATTCAGTTCATGGACAGATGTCCTGACATTTTCCTTTAGAATTCTCTTATATAATTCAGAATTCATTGTTCCATCAATGATGGCAAGTCGTCCTGGCCCAGATGCAGCAAAACAGGCCCAAACCATGATACTATACTCCACACCATGTTTCACAGATGGGATTTTAAGGTTCTTATGCTGGAATGGCAGTGTTTCCTCTTTCTCCAAACATAACGCTTTTCTTTTCATGATCTTTAGCAAACTGCAGACGAGCCAAGCAAGCAATGTTCTTTTTGGAGAGCAGTGGCTGGTTTCTCCTTGCAATCCTGCCATGCACATCATTGTTGTTCAGTGTTCTTCTGATGGTGGACCTCATGAAACATTAACATTAGCCATGTTGAGAAGAGGCCCTTCAGTTGCTTAGATAGAAGTTACCCTGGGGTTTTTCCCTTTGTGACCTCTCCCAACTATTACATTTGCCTGCTCTTGGAGTGATCATTGTTGGTTGACCACTCCTTGGGGAGGGTAACAATGGTCTTGAATTTTTCCTCCATTTTGTACACACAAATCTGGTCTGACTGTGGATTTGGTGGAGTCCAAACTCTTTAGAGATGGTTTTTGTAAACATTCCAGCCTTTTGTGAGCATCAACACAACTATTTTTCTGAGGTCCTCAGAATCTCCTGTGTTTGTGCCATGAGACACTTCCACCAAACATGTTTGTGAAGAGCAGACTTTGGGGGGGATAGATCCCTGTTCTTTAAATAAATCAGGGTGCCCACTCACAACTGATTGTCATCTCATCCGCCTAATTGATTGAAAAACCTGACTCTGACTTTTTTTCAGCTTCAAATTAACTGATAATCCTAGAGGTTCACATACTTTTGTCACTCACTAATATGTAATATTGGATCATTTTCCTCAATAAATAAATGACCAAGTATAATATTTTTGCCTCACTTGTTTAACTGGGTTCTCTTTATCTACTTTTAGGACTTGTGTGAAAATCTGATGATGTTTTAGGTCATATTTATGCAGAAACATAGAACATTCTAAAGGGTTCACAAACCTTCAAGCACCACTGTAAAATAGGCTAGGATGCTTGGGTGGTGTGGTGGCAGTTTGCTTGCCTAACACTACAGAGACCCTGTTTTGAGTCGAAGTGTTGCCTTCTGGCTGGGTCAGACACCAAATGCGATTTAAAATGGCTATATTCAAGAAAGGTGTTTCTCTTGCCAGTCTTGCATAAAACCCAGCTTTCTGGCATGTTCAGGAAATACTCATCCTGTGCACAACTTTGAGTCTCTGTGTCTATCCAATCTATATATTTCTCCTGTTTTTTCAGAGTAACCTCAAACCTTCTCAGATTACTGCCATACTTAACTGGTCACTCAATTTTGATGGGTGGTCTTTTCCTTGGTTGTGCTATATTCCTTCCATTTAAAAAAAATACTTAAAAGGCACTCCATGGAAAATTAAAAGTTTGATATATGTTTTTATAATTTTGTTCCAGCCTTGTTTTACAATAGCTCCTTGGACTTCATGATGTTTAGGTATGCTTTCTAACTCTGGTACTTTCCAGAACAAGGTGTATTTATATTGAGATCACATGATGCTTTAATTGCAAGCAGATGGATCCTATAAAGTTAGGAGAGGTAAATCATAACTTTTATGTTTTTATATGTCAATAATTTGACAAACTATACTGAGTTTCCTCACGTCAGTTATGTACTATGGTCAACTATTTTTTAGATTCATGAAATATACTTCCAAGGTGTCTTTTATACAGATAACGAGGTCAAACAGGTGCCATTAATACAGGTAATGAGTGGAGGACAGAAGAGCTTCTTAAAGAAGTTACAGGTCTGTGAGAGACAGAAATCTTTCTGGCTTGTTATTGACCAAATACTTATTTTCCACCATGATTTACAATTAAATTCTTTAAAAATCCTACAATGTGATTTCCTGGATTTTTTCCTCATTTCGTCTCTCATAGTTGAAGTGTACCTATGATGAAAATTACAGACCTCTCTCATCTTTCTAAGTAGGAGAACTTGCACAGTCAGTGACTGACTAAATACTTTTTTGCCCCATTGTATGACAGTTCTTAGTATAGTACTGATTGAGGGATTGGAGGTCACGAGTCTTCAGTTTTGGCTTGCACCCTTAGCTTTTACAGACTGAATTTGTTTGACAAACTGGAGATACTTTGCCTATCTTTGCTTCTTAAAGACTCAGCATTTCATGGATACTGCTTTTGTACCAAATCGTGATTGACTGACATCACCTGTTAGAAATTACATTATTATTTAGTTTTTATTTTAATATTTTTTTCTTTCGTCATTGATGTAGAATATATTCATTAACAAATTAAATGCTAAAATTAAAGTTGACCAAACAAAACCTGAAACTGTGTGTGTTTCATTACACCCAGTATGAAACAAATCTTGGTTTCATACTGTGTGTAATGAAATAAAAGTAAATGTAAGGAGAGTTTTTGCATTTTCCGTACCATCCCAAGTTTTTCCTGATTTGGGGTTGAAGATATCTGTTGAAAAGTATAAAAATATTCTTGATAGTGAACATATTGACTTGATGCTAGAGAGTTTGGTAAGAAGGAAAATTCGTTTTACATACACTGATCCACACTACATTCATGCTGAGATAGATGACCATCATGGCTTACAGTCAGGCATATGTACCTAACTAACTCTTCACACATGACTTGGACAGTCATAACATTTGCATTTAAACCAGTGCACTCTGAATCCATTTAAGATACTTTCTGCTGCATCTCAGATGTGCAGTGAGGGCTTTCAATCTGATATCTCTCAGCATTAGCACTATTTTTAGAATATATTCATTTTACTCAACTAATTGGCCACATTAAGACGCAAAATATAATGAAATTTAATCCTATATGTGTACTCTTAGTCTAACAGAATTGATGTTTGGACATAGATGTCTTAAACTGTTAAGGGCACTAAAGTCTAAGAAAGCTGTGTCAAACCTCGGTGGGGGGTTAATGGGGGTGTGTATGTCAAGTGTATATATCATAGTGAAGTCCATATGTCCCCACAAGGATAGAAATACCAGACCTTTTTTATCTTGTTCCCACAAGGAAAGTGACTTTTTTTATTCCGTTTAGGTTAGGATTATGTGTAGCCTTTGTTTAACAGCAGTAATATTATGTCAGTGGTAAGCTTTGAAACTTTGACAATCCATACAAATTGAGAAATTAAGATAATACACAAACAAGTACAAAACTAGTAAGATTTTAATTTAGATCAGGGTAATGGGGAGCCAGTCTCATTGCAGGGAACATATACACAAACTTACACTGGGATAAAGACACTAACTGATGCATGTCTTTGGGATCTGGAAGAAAACCAGAGTATTCAGAGACAACCCACGCAGACATGGGGAGAACATACAAATCCATGCAAACATCCAAGCCTGAACTGGGCATGAACTGGGGATTTCCTGAGCAGTGAGGCAACAGCTCCAACCAGTGCACCACCGTACCTTAAAAAGGAGCCCATGGACCAAAATAAACAGAATAACTTATGCCAAAATAACTATTTGACAATTGTGCAGTGAAGCCCAAAGCTTTGCTTGCTGTCTTCTCTGAAACAATGACAGAACCCAAGCATAAAGAAGGGTAACATTAATTAAAAGAAGAATGAAAAAGCAAAGAAGTATAGACATCTGTCAAAAGAGGATCTGCACTGAGGTTCTAACTGAATTTTTGTTTCACTAAAAAAGCTGATGTAATAAAGCTGAAGATAAGTATAAACAAGTAAAAAAGACCAAGTGCCATTTGCAAAGCTATAGCCCAAATGGTTGGCCTGGCTTCTTTCCTGAAGCCAGGACATTCACAAAGAGAAGGAAAAGGCACTAAAATACAGACAAGTGAAAAACAAGAGAATGCAAGGCCAAAAAGCAATAGGACAAACTGAAAGGAAAATCTGGTCTGTTCACTGAAGCATAAAGCATTTTTCCATCTACCCTAAAGCAAAAGCAGACTTTATAAGAAAGAAAGGATGATTAAAAAAAACAACCAAAATGCAAGTTACCATAAAGTACAGAAAGTACACAAAACAACAAGCCCAAATCCATAACTCAAAATCAGCAATCAAATCCATTAAATCCATTAAGATGTGTAATATCCAAATAATATCCAAACATGAAGTCCAGTTAAATATTTATCTCAAATCCATTATTACATCTTAATTGTCCACACAAATCTATGAATGTGTATTGAAAAATGTTTTTTGTAAAATTGCTTTTGTTAACAATTGAAAACAGACCAGAAAGCTGCACACTTTTGCATGGAGTGCTCTTCAACAAAGTACTAAAGTGGGTCCAGCAGCAGTTCACTAGCCCATCACCACACCCAGTGGTGTTGCCAGTATATTCCAGATTTTTACAGGCTTTATTTTCATTACCGGTAATATACCAGTTTTTTTCAGTTGTAGGCTACAATACTCATTCCTCATTGTATTCTGGATGGGGCATTACACTAAGACATAAATTAATGGGGGGAGAGTATAGGGTATGCCTTCTTAGAAACTAAACAAAATAAATAAAATGAAACTTAAAATGAAACATTTTTTCATGGTTTGCTCAAATTACTTTGACAACATTTATTCTTGAGAAAATTGACAGCTCCAATTAGAAATAAAAGGGACTAAAAAAACAAGGAAGTAAAAGCTAGTTGTCAAGAGGGGGACTGATTGCAGAGTTGCATGGTGAGGCCATTGACCTCAGCGCTACAACACAGTGGCAGTTTCAAGAAAATGAGAGTGAAGCTTAAAGGTAAGGATGACAAAAACATAAATACAGTGCCTGATTGTCTGCTGTGAGGTCACCGGGTTTTCCTCTCAGATAGTGTTTCTTCAACAAAGGTCTGGAGATTCTAAGAATCTGACAGAAAGAAAACATGCTGTGGAGACCCTGAAGCACCGCTTCTGCTCCTGACAGGCCTGACACCTCTTTGAAAATCCACTTAACAGTCTATGGTCCTCCTGCACCATGAAATCTGTCAAACAGTGGCCAGTCATCTACAAACAACTACTGAAAAACAACAGGCACAATTGCCATAACAAAGAAAAAAAAAACTAAAGGAGATGGCAGTGTGCCAATCATCGTGTAGTGATTAAAGTTACTAACCCATCCACAAACATAAACCTACAAATACTAGCTTGGTTCAGTTTAGCATGTCAGGTGTTTTGTCACCAGGATGCTAAAAAGAGGGTTTAAACTTTTTCATTTGGATGAAATATTATAATATCATTCATTGTTCAATGCCTTATGTAATACAGCTACCACAGGTTGACTGTGTTAAAACTTTACAATGTATTTATTGTTATTGTGTGCATTCATGTCTCTACATGCATAGAATAAAGATCACCTTTTTTAAACTTCAAAACTATTTTTATTTTAAAACATTTTTTATTGAAATGACAGACGTCATCACCATTGGCTTACTTTTTTTTTTTTACTAGAAAGTCAGCTATTTTCAAACATCCAAAAGCTAAAATATATTAAATTGATCCAAAATCTAAATGTCTATATTTTATATATAAATAAGATAATACATACAGTTTCTCCCAAACAAAGTTTATTTGTTAAAAACCATGTACAGATACAGTGGGGCAAAAAAGTATTTAGTCAGCCACTGATTGTGCAAGTTCTCCTACTTAGAAAGATGAGAGAGGTCTGTAATTTTCATCATAGGTACACTTCAACTATGAGAGACAACATGAGGAAAACAATCCAGGAAATCACATTGTAAGATTTTTAAAGGATTTAATTGTAAATTATGGTGGAAAATAAGTATTTGTTCACCCACAAATAAGCCAGATTTCTGGCTCTCACAGACCTGTAACTTCTTTAATAAGCTCTTCTGTCCTCCAGAAGTCAGAGAACTTGCACAATCAGTGGCTGACACAATGCTTTTTGCCCCACTGTATGCACCTTTTAATGACTTTTAATGCATTATGTTCGGTGAAACAGGTTGTTAACCAGAATGTACACTGACTGGACATTGCTATGGTCATATAGTCTTTTTATGCTACTGTAATGTAAATATACAGGGCCTTTTCAGGAGAAAACTGTGCAAACGATACATAAATGCGTCAGACACCACGGAAACACGAGTGATTGAATCGACTCATTTTGTTTGACACAAGCAAAAAATGCATTGATCGACAGTATTGTGGACAAAAGGGAAGATCAGCCAGATGAAAACGAGACTCAATGAGTGAATGTGAACCAGTTTATGTGGGGGCATTATCATTATCATTATCATTAAACGGTGCATCAGGTATGTTAGATTGAATACTGAGAAGATCCATACTATCACACTCTTGAACACTGGTATTTGGAATACCCGTTTACTAACCCTTTTTCTTTAAAAGGATGTATGCAGATCTAATCAAACCAAATATGAACATGACCCCCCAGTTCAGAAAGACTGCGGGAAAGGGAACATCTGCCCACAAGGCTTTGAACTTGATGCCAAAGAAAACATGATATTTTTCTCTAATTTCTCTGGAATATGGTGCCAGTGTTGCCATGGACTGCAGGCAGATGTTGTGCAAAGCGATGTATGCTAGAAATCAGTTAGCCCATGAAAGGAAATTGCACCATCCAATACACCAACATTTAGGATAATTAGACAAATAAAGAAAACAATTAGACAACTGTATAACATGGCAAAAATATTACATGAAATGTTTATGTATTTCATGACGGATGGACAAAAGTGATACTCAGTAGTCAATGACGCTAAGGAAGTTTCTCACATAAGTATAACATTTGATTTTGATAAACATATTGTCCTTTCCTATTCCTAATCCACACATCATAAAGACAAAAAAGCAGATTTCATGTGATTTTTGCCACTCACAAGGCCATTTGCTTTACCTACAGTGTGAACATAGCCAAACTAACCTGAGAAGTGAGTCATAAACAGTCATTCATTCATTCATTCATTCACTTTCTTAACCGCTTAATCCTGACAAGGGTCACGGGAGAGCCGGTGCATAGCTGGCAGCTTAGAGTGCAAGGCAGGAACAACCCTAGACAGGGGGCCTATCCATTGTAGGGCACATACACTCACACACTAGTGCCACTTTTAGTGTAATTCATTAACCTAATACACATATGTTTGAACTTTGGAAGGAAACCAGAGTAGAAGAAACCGAAAAGAAGGTTGCTGTTTTTGTAAAAATAAATAAATAAATAAAATGTTCCTACATGGTAAAAAAATCTCAGAATATTATGTCTTTGTGGGAACATAATGATATATAAACTTGGTCCACATGTGCAACACACACACCCACACACACAGAAAGAGAGAGGGAACATTATATGAGGTAGCACATGGGAGGGTGGGGCTCTAGGTTCCATTTGGGAGTTGCAGAGGAGAAGCTATTTAATAATTTACACCACAACATAACATCTTCATCCTTCATGTGATACACCACCTGATGCTTTTAGAGAGAGAGAGAGAGAGAGAGAGAGAGAGAGAGAGAGAATTACACAATTATACATGGTCATGTCACATAGGGCCACATATTTATTCAAACTATTTTCAAAAAAGAAAATGTGAACACATTGTAATTAGTGTGCAAACAGATGAAAAAATGATCACTAGTAAAATCAATGTCAGTTTATGGGACACATTTATGAGTTTGCAGGTATGCAAACAGATACTGTATAAATTTGCTACTGCATCTGGAGAACTGCTGTTGGGAGGAATGGGAATACTATACCCTGAGAAACTGGGTATAAATTAAAACGGGTTTATAGTGACCCATTGCCGTTAACAAGTAGTGGAAGGAACAGAAGTGGGTAGTGAAATCTGCATTGTCTCCACTATCACTGAGATGGACCTAAGCATCAGGTTTAACAAAACATGCATGGGGTTTGTTGCTATACATATTAGTTTGATGTTCTGAGTCAGGCAGGGGTCACAATGGTAAGATAGGTAGTGTTGGTCGTGCCTAGCTCCACCCAGGTTTAATCCCTGTTTGTGCTTACTGATACTCTGTGACGTGGTCCCCTATCATGGATTTGTCTTATTCATAGAGTGTTACTGCCTCGCACCCAGAGGTTTCCAGAATTAGCCTTCTACCAACTGGAACTGGGCCAGGGATAGGCAGCACCCGAAGATAAGTTATGCATTTACCATCATAACACTCAATTAAATGCAGCTTATATGTTCTACCAAAATCAAATACTAAGTGGTAGCCATCTTCAAGGTACTACTGTTTTAACTTCTCTGACTGTTTTATCTTTTCATTAGCTATTATTGAGAACAGTATGTCATACAGTGCCTGAAACCAAATCCATGTGCCTGTATGAGATGAGTTTCTGATGGGTAGTCATGCATGATGTTGTTACTCTGGTAGCTGTGAGCATTCGTTACTTGTGAGCCACAGTAGCCATGTACCAGTTCAAGTGCGAACTAAAGAAGCAAAATTTAGACAACTACACAAATGTATAGCTATTTAATGTCCCAATAGGAAATATATCAGGAATCAGGGCTAAAAAGCATGTTAAACATATAGATTCTGCCCTTTTAAGGTGAATTAGATACCTATTCATAAACTACCTGTGACATCTTATCTGAAATGCAAAGCTGTGCTGTGTTCATCATTGCTGAATATGGGCATTTACAGACAGATGGTAGCTAAAAGGTCGTGCTCATTCTGGGGAGGCGATGGAACAGAGGCAAACTCGATGAGCTGACGCCCGTTTGAAACCTGCCAGCTACAAAGAACACATTCAGATCCTGCAGCTAACGCCAGGCACCCATTCGATTATAACTCAGCATGCTTCACACACTTTTATCCTCACACACCTAATACAGTGTGCTAGCAATTCCTAGCACCCCTCTACATCACCTAAAATGAAAATGTGGCATTATTGGGTATTTCATGCATTCCACCTTCTTTAAGTACACCTGACAGAAGAAGCCCTATACATGGCTTTTGGGACACTTGTTTAGGCACAATTACAATGTTGTAATGTAACATATTATACATAACACTTCTAAAACATGTTGTCCTTATCTTATCCAAATATTGCCAAAAAAAGATATTTCATCCTTACATTAAATGAATATACTTTAATAACTTTAACTACTACAATTACAATTTAAAATTTTGTTGTTATTTTCTAAATCAGAACTGAAACAATACTTGTTCAACTTGTCCATAAACTAGTTTGATCTGTTTCTCTTTAAAACATCACTTTATGTTATGTAATGTTCATACATGTGTTAATTAATGAACTTAATTACATATATAAGTAACATCCCTACCCATTGACCTTGTCAATGTCCGTCATGTTCTGCTTCCTCCGCCTGTCCATGTAAGTTGCCTTCAATAAGCGCCGATGTGTAGTCCTCTCCCCCGCGTCTCTCTGGCCTTTCGTGTGCTACTACCATGCCCGCCACCTGCTGCCACCTGTGCTGCACCCCTCCCCCCCCCCCTTCATGCAGCCCCCTTCCCTTGGCCCCTGGCTTGCTTAGTCTGTTGTGTGTTGTATTTTTGTATCCCACCCCACCCGCACGTTTTTGGTCCTCCCCTGTCGTCTCCCCCGCTCTCTCCCCCCCTCACTTGTCTTCGATCTCCCGTCTCGCCCCATGGACCTCTGTGTGCACCACCCCCTATCATCGCTGGCACTAGCCCCCCTAGACTTTTTGCGCGGGATCTGTCACAGTTCCGTTTTCGGCCACGGTGTTAGGCCTTTGTGGACCTCCCTTACGCGCCCCTGCACACACGCACTTATTCGCTGATGTCTTCTCCCTTAGCAGGGCGCAAACTTTTCCTAAGTATGAGGGACCGCAGCACCAGTCTCAACATGTGCCGTGTCGGGTCCCCGTTACCCCTCTCACGTATACAATCTCCCCGATCTGTTTCGCTGTGTTTCCCTTGAGTTACGCCCCCACCCGCCACACTGGGTGACTAGACCGACACGGGTGTTTATCTTGGACTTGGCTTGCCACACCCGTACGTTTGGCCTCACCACATTAGCCCTACAATGGTCTTCTTGTTCCTTCTCTTCCTTTGTTTGCTTTTTCTATAGTTGCGGTACGAAATTATCCTCTTCCACACCCCTTTCCCTCTTTTGACTTCCACACCAGTCCCTAGACACCTCCTGTGTTCCTGTGTCACCCACCCCTTTTCACCGGTTGTGTTGTGTGTGGTTTATGTCAAAGCATGAACAATACAGACTGTTAACGTAGGTGTAAATGACCTGTGTCAGTCGTAGTAAGCTTTGTTGTTTCACTGTAATCCTGCGTATCGTTGTCATACATTAATTAAACTATGTTCGGATTTATTAGAGTTGTATCAAGCAATAATTACGTTTTAACTACAAGTATTCACCATTTAACATCTGCATTAAGTTCTGTGAAACATTGACGTTGACTGGGCATTATCGTAGTCACATAGTAGTTTAGATACTTTGTGTTTTATTTAGACACTAATGTTTTAGTTTAAAAAGTAATAATTAAAATAGAATATGAAACCATTTAGTATAATACTGTAGTAGTATAATAGTATAATACTGTACAATACAGTAATTGTACAGGGACTTTGGTAGCCTAGTGGGTAGGGTACTAGCGGGTAAGGTACTGGACTATGGACCATGGACTATGGACCAGAAGGTCCAGGGTTCAAATGCCACCTCTGCCAAGCTGCCACTGTTGGGTCCTTGAGCAAGTGTCTTAACCAACAATTGCTTGGATTGTAAGACTGTACCAATTGTAAGCCGCTCTGGCTAAGGGTGTCTGCTAACTGCTGTAAATGTAAATGTAAGGTTTATCTGTGTAAGTTTGATAAAATATGAAACACTTAATGATAATGAAAACTAAAATGAGTGGAACGTTACCATGTTGTTTTCCGCCTTCTACACAATGGGGTGTGTTATAAGAAGTGTTAAATTTATCTGAAATCTATCTAAAGAGATTCTGATTGACCATGTACTATAAAGTAATCTTTCCC
Organism: Ancistrus triradiatus; assembly: GCA_025084515.1. Taxonomy (NCBI): domain Eukaryota; kingdom Metazoa; phylum Chordata; class Actinopteri; order Siluriformes; family Loricariidae; genus Ancistrus; species Ancistrus triradiatus. The sequence continues at coordinate 26,198 of JAJAGP010003937.1, read as the reverse complement.
ACGGTAACATCTGAGATTTCAATAGCATGATCCACACCAATCATTCCATGGTTCTGCAGCTTCCTGACAACTTCCTGACTAGATGTTTAAATGCCATGATCAAACAATTTCAGCTTGACAGCTATACTTCACCAATCCGTAACTTGGACACCTAAGGACCATGGCCACCACAGAAAAATCACTGAAACAAAGTTTCAGGTTTTGTTCAAATGTCCTTGATTCAAACATTCAGCTGGTCTTTTCTATTTGCTAATACTGTATTTATATAGAAACCGTGAACACATTTGAACTGTATTCAGTGCTCCACTTTGTCAGTGTATGAAATAGACAATGCACACATACTGCCTCTGTGTGGTTGGACACTAAAACAAGTACCTGTTTTCACTCTAGCTGTGTAGCATGACATCAGTGCAAAGAGGCTAATGTCACTAAAAGGAACTGAAAATCACTTAGCATAATGCAATGGCATAATGCAAGACAACATCAATACTAAGTCAAGTAAATCTACTTAATATCCAAATGCACAACAGACACTAAATTAAAGGTGCCCCTGCTCCCAAGTTTATTAATTGAATGACTGAATGAGCCATTCAGATTTACAGCAGCTGTTTGGAGGAATAAAGCTTCCATCATGCTAACTTCTCATTATTGATTTTAGCCTCTGTAGAACTAGCAATGCTGCCCTGGAGCAAAACCACAGAAGTGCAAGGATTCATAGTTGGCCCTTATTGATGAAGCTGTTATGGGATAAGTGGATAGTCATGAATGATGTAAGAAGGAGAAGGTGGTGAGAGACAGAACTAAACAGGAAGGGGAAGATGGAGGCAAATGAAAAGCAAGGTTATTAAAACAAAAACATTCATTCATACATTCATACATTCATTAATGTTTTTATCAAGTTTTTTAATCTTAGTGGCACAGGACACAAGACAGGAACAACCTTAGACAGGGCACCAATCCATCGTAGGACACACACTCGTACACTCATACACTCACTTACACAATAAAGACACTTTGGAAACACCAATTTACCTAACATACATGTCTTTGGATTGTGGGGGGGGAAACCGGAGCACCTGGAGAAAACCCACGAGGACACAGGGAGAACATGTAAACTCCACACAGGCGGAGCCTAGGATCGGGATCGAACCAGGGATCTGTGAGGCAACGGTGCTACTACGGTGCTACTACACTGTGCTGCCCAAAATAAAATCATACATAATAAAAAAGAAAAAAGATAGAAGTTATTTAACTGTTTGACAATGGAAATTGGAGTAACACATTAAAAATCACATGTTTGTCAAGATTGTTTGAACAGTTTGAAAAGGTATTTGTTTTGTTTTATTGTCCTGGACATAAAGGATGCAAACTTTAAATTTATTGTATAGAACAACTCCACCATATCAGAGCTCCGATCTAACTCCAAATAACAAATCTATGGATGGAATTCTTACATTATTTTTACAGTCCATTACATTCTACAGTCCATTCTTTACAACAAGTCCATTCTTACAAAATTTGACTGAATGCAAACAATTCTGCAAGGATGAAGGGACAGATATTCCCCAGGCTAGAAGGTGGTTCTGTGAAGTATTAAATCAGGAGGCTGATCAGTTTTGCAACCATGATATTTTATTTTTTAGTTTTTATTGTTTCAAAACTATTGCCTTTCCTCATATTTGAATGCTTTACACCCTTTAAAGTTTGTAAATGAGATAATTAATGTGGCCCCACACCTAATCTAATCTTAACCTTAGCAAAATTTTAATTGTAAAATGATTTTATTTGAGAACCTGGCAAATATGCTTACATTCTTCCAGTATTACTGCCATTGTGAGACACACACACACACACACACACACACTGAATTAACAATCATAGGCTGCATTAGCGCGGACAAAACTATCATGGGTGTGGAGTTCTTCAATTCCTTGGGAACCACTATCACAAAGGACTTGGAGTGGGATCAAGTCTATTGTTGGAAGAGCCCTGCAGAACATAGACTTCCTGTGACTGTTAATGAACTTTGGGATGCCACAATGGCTGGTGGAGTGCTTTTACAGAGCAGTAACAGAGTCTGTAATCACCAGCTCAATTATAGTCTGGTACAGCTCTTTTACTCAAACACAACACTCACAAATTACAGCTCATCATCCAATCTGCAGAAAAGACCATTGGTGTCTGAACTGTACACCACCAGAGCCAGTGACTGAGAAGAAAAAAATCTCTGGAGGCCAGTCGCATCCAGGCCACCACCTGTTCCAATTACTGCCTTCAGGTAGGTGCTTCAGCCAAATTAAGGTTAAAACATCCTGACTACAGAAAGCATTTTTGCCTCAGCAGGCCATCACAAGCATCAATAATGACAGTACGTACATCATTTCTATATGGTGAGCTAATTCTTCTTCTCCCAGTTCAGCTTTTTGCACAAATAATGCACATTGGTTAAATATTAAATCCTTATTCTGTTTCTGCACATGTAAAAAGCACCTTTTTGCACCTTGGTTAATGTTGTGATGTAAACTCACCGATCACTTATTAGGTACGCCTCCTAGTTTCTACATGCATTGATGAGCTGTTGCCTCTGACTCTACAAGGTGGAGCAATATGGTAGGAGTGTCTAATAAAGTGCACAGTGAGTGAACACAATGTTTAAAAACTCCAGCAGCACTGCTGTATCTGGTTTGCTCATACAAGATCAACACACTCTAACAAACCACCACACCAGTGCCACTGATAACTGGCCATAAAATAAACAATGAGTGTAGAAACAAAGAGTCGGTGAGAGTGTGTACTTAATGTTTTATTTAGAGCTAAAATAGAATCAAATTTGTTGTATGAACTACTGGAGAGAAGGAGACGGTTTGTAGGTGTTGTAGATAACCACAGAGTGTTGTGACTGAAGAGACAGAGTGAGACTGAAAGAGAGAAAGGCAGAGAGGCTGGGAGGAAGGAAAAGGCCATGTGTGTGTAGGACAGTACAGGGGTGTTGAACTGCAAAGGATCAAAGCACAACATCAAAGCAACTACACACACACATGCTCACACACACTCATACTCTCTCTCACACACACACACACACACACACACACAAAATGTATTACTACATAATTTACCAGATCCTAATGCCTGGCCATTAAAAAACAAACAAAAAAACATTGTAATATAATCAACTGAATCAACTCCATCATCAATCAATAACTACAGAAAAAGCTGGGACGGTATGAAAAAAAATGAACTAAAAATACTAGTAATTGCTTGTAATGAGGTAAAAACCTAAATAATGATGTTATTTCAAACAGATAATGTCAACAGGTGATTATAATCATGATTTGGTAGAAAAGCTGTTATGGTTTGTGCCCTGTCCCCTGGTTTTGCTTTTGTTTGCGGTGATTTTGGGCCCGGGCTACAGTCGCGTCACGGTAGCATACGCTTATATGTGCAAGTGTTGCGGGCTCGTTCTTTACCTCCATGCTTTGTTGTTGTGCTACGCTACTCTGTGCTAAGCTAACGCTACGCGCTCCACACCAAACCACAGCACGTCACGCCAAGTCGGTGGGATTTATTGTCGTCTCTTTGCTTGCAGTCAACCTTTTGGACTACTTGTGTTTGTGACAACGTCGCCCCGAGACTGCCTTGTTTGCGACTGTGTTTCTGTTTAAACCTTGCTTTGGACTCAGGCCTGGGCCATTAGCCTAGCCGCGGCTAAAGGTGGTTTCTTTGTTTTCATTCGGCCACCGAGCCAGGTTTATTTTCCCGAGTTTCCGGTAGTTTGTGTGTTTATTAAATATTTTCGGCTCCCATGCAAGGTTTTGTTTACAGTGTTATATTCTGAGTTGTCCTGCTGTGTTTTTTGGCCAAGGTTATTTATTATTTGCATCTGTTGTATTTTTTTGGGACAATAAAGATGTTCTACTTTTGTAAACTGGAACTTGCAACATCATCTGCCTCTGTCCTCCTCCCCGTAACAAAAGCAGTGTCCTGTTGCAGAAGAAGGACATTCATCAATAGCTGATAGAACCACATGGGCAAGAGATTACTTTGGAAAACTTATGTAAAGTACTACAATACAGAGGTACATTCACAAATGTCACTTAAAACTTTACTGTACGAAAAAAGAAGTCAAATGTCCAGAAGTGGCATCAGCTTATTTGGGCTAAGAGGCATCTGGGATGGACCACCACACAGTGGAAGTGCGTATTGTCATCAGACGAATCAGTATTCCACATAATTTTTGGAAGAATCATTTTTGGATGTGGTGTGCTCCAGACTAAAGGCGAAAAGACCATCCAGACTATTATCTTCAACAAGTCCAAAAGCCAGGGTCTGTCCTGGTATGGGGTTGGGTCTGTGCTCTTGACAAAGGTGATTTACACTTCTGTGATGGCAGCATTAATGCAGATCAATCTCGATCAATCTCGATCAATCTCCAGAACTTTGCCAGATCGTCTCCGTATCTATCAGTACCTGGATCTCCCTGGCAGCTTTAGCATTAGCTTTAGCTATAACATTAGCCCTGTTGCTACCTTATCGTTGTGCTGACGCGCCTATCAGCTTTTAGCTCTCCTAGCTACTGCTATTCCTGCGTCATTATTCTCTCAGCTCTCATGCCATTTTGTTTTTGCTTCTCAGTACTCAAAGCCAGTTCTTGTTCCTCTCTAGCCTCCGGTTCATCTGTCTGCTGCCTGGTCTGCACCCTGGATTCACCACCGCTTACTAAGGTTCTGGTTTCCAGTGGAACCGCCACACTCTCGTTGGTTATTTCACTCTCTGTGCTCCCGTCTACGACTTCCTGGACTCAACACCAGCTGGGAACCACGTCCTCATTCAGTGACTCGCCACCTAGCTAAGTATCTGTTTAATAAAACTTTGGTTATCTCTTACGTCATTGTCCGCCTCTCTGTTGATCTTCATTTAGGTTCCACTATCAAATTTGTGTGAGATCCTTGTATCCCATGCAACAGAACGATCTGGCCGACATGGGACCCGTGGATCAGCAAATAGCCAGCCCGTTACCAATGGGCATCACGTTAGATTGCCAACAAGCTTGGTTTCAACAACACAATAAGCTTCTAACCTCCTCATTAGAGTCCAACCATTTGCTGAACAAACAAGTCACTAGTTTGACCGGTAAAATTAACTACTCTCCTCGGCTTTCAACCTCCTTCAGGGAGCCTCAGTCTTCAACAAGCTGGATTTGTGCAATACGTACCATCTGGTGCACATCTGGGAGGGCAACGAGTGGAAGACTGCCTTCAACACCCCACTGGGACACTCTGAATACAGGGTGATGCCCTTCAGCCTAACCCCGGCAGTCTTCCAAGCACTCGACAACGATATGCTCTGGGACTTCCTTTTGTGTCCTTCCGTTTGTGTTCGTCTATTTAGATGACATTCTCATCTTCTCCCTATCTTCTGAGGAGCATGTGAATCACGTCTTCCAGGTACTCACCCATCTCTTGAACAGATGAACAGAACAAGGCTGAGAAGTGTAAGTTTTTTGTCGAAACACCATGACATTTCTTGGATTTGTCATTCAGAGGGAAAGCATCAAGGCAGATCCTGTAAAGATTTGCGCCATTGCAGAGTGGCCCAGACCCTCAGGGTGGAAAGATTTACAACACTTTCTGGGCTTTGCAAATTTCTACTGGTGCAAGATGTCAGCCCCCCTCACTCAGTTCACCTCCACAAAAACCCACTTTTGATGCACCCCCCAAAGCTGGCAAAGCTTTCCTATGGCTGAGAGGGCTGTTCACTATGGCCCCAGTCCTCATTCAGCCTGACCCCAGTCGGCAAGGTTGACGCATCAGACTCCGGCATGGGGACCGTCCTGTCCCAGCGCGTGACCCCGGACAACCTGCTACACCCCTGCACCTTCTTCTCCAGATGCCTGTCCCTAGTCCCTCCCCATTTGAGGCGTCGCTAGGATATCTTACACCTGGAAACCACAGTGGCAGTTCCTTCTGTCGCCCACCATCTGCGTCACTGCTGGAAGGCTTGGAGGATCACCAGGTCAGCGCTCCTCAAGGCCCGACGTCATAGAACGGGTCCTTTGTTCACCCCTGGTCAACCTCGGCACATGACATTCCACTCCATGTTGAGTCCAGGAAGTTGGCACCCCATTTTATCTGCCCTTTTCCTGTCGATAACGTAATTAGCCCGTCTTCTGTTTGTTAAAAGCTTCCTAAGCATATGTGTATTCACCCTACCTTTCATATGTCACAGGTTAAACCAGTTATTTCCTCGGTACTGAATCCTACGTATCTGATTAATAAAACTTTAGTTATCTCTTGCGTCGTTGTTCGCATGTCTGCATTTGGGTTCCGCTATCAATTTTGTGTGGGATCCTTGGATTCCATGTAACAGAAACACTTCATCGCTTGGTATTCTTGGTGCTAAAATGTCTTTTTAGTGCTGTGAAATGGAATGGCAACATTACAGTGGTAAATGCTTTACTATCCCACCTTTTTTGGAAAGTGTTGCAGGCCTGAAATGCAGAAATGAATATTTATTAACAAACTAAATAAAGTTGACCAGGCAAAACATGACAATATATGGGATCCATACTGTCTGCAAAGAAATAAAAGTCAAAGTAAATGTAAGAAACACCGCAGGATATTTTTTTCTATACTGTGCCGACTTTTTCTGATTTGGGGTTGGATGTTCTAACAACCATTAAGGTATACATTACCTCCTCAACAATGATATTGTCCCCTAAAACCCTTCCATTATCCAGTAAACTACACCATTACTGCCTAAACCCACCATCATCCCACAAATTCTATTCAACCTCTAAGCATCCCTTTAATACGTTTATCTGTAAACTTCTCATAGTCATTTCTACACACCATCTCATTTACAAAATCCTCCGCTGGTCCGTAATCTCCACCATCATAATCTTTTAAACTTACCCTCATCATCTACATGTAAACAACATTCTCATTCCTTATACTACTCATTATCGTCTCGTTATCTCCCAGTATCCATCATCATCATCATCATCCACTAAATCAAAACCTCATCCTCCAAACTTGCCATCATCCACTAAACCCCATCACCATCCAATCTTGATCACTGGCCCACCATAATTCACTAGATTCCCTAATTATTCTCTAAACACTATTATTGTGAACATCACCTTTACCCCACTGTTCAATAAAATCCCCTTCATCCTCTACATACATTTAAATTATATCCCAGTAAACCTTACTATCTGCTACACACTGCATTGAGTCTTAATAAACCCCTCTTCATTCACTAAATACACCACCTTATTTTTCTAAATCACATCATTCCCTAAATCCTTCCAGTGGCATTTAATGTCTTTTGTAAATCTGCTTTGAGACTATGTATGTTGTAAAAAGTGCTCTAGACATAAAGTTAATTGAGTAATTAAGCATCACAAGTGTTTCCCTAATCATTTTGTTATACCTTAATGTTCCTCATTGTCCACTATGCTTTCATCAGGTACTCCTCACACCTCCGCCACACTGCATAACCTGGGAGGAGATACAGGAGAAACTGTACCAGAATCAGTCGACTCAGAAACAGCTTCTTCCCTTTATCAGTCACGTTCCTGAACGCCACACAACAGTGACAATACTACTGCCTACATTGCACACACTGGATTTAATTATCCTAAACACTATTCATATTCCTCATTACACATCCACACAATTACATATATACAGTGGTGCTTGAAAGTTTGTGAACCCTTTAGAATTTTCTATATTTCTGCATAAATATGACCTAAAACTGTCAGGAGTCATACCGTCATACCAGGTATGGTCTCTAGAGGGTAGCAACCGCTCTCCTTTCCTGGTATGCCTCCTGGCAGCCGCTGTGGTTGAGTCTGTAGACAGCGCAATCACAGCAAATGATCCTCAGCTGCTGCCTTTGGCTATTTAAGAGCCTCGCCACTCGCCCTTGATCGTCGCTACGGCGTTTTATTCAAAATAACGATATTGCTGGCCACAAGCGTGTGCACCAAGACCTCACCCGTCTCACTTCCGCTCTTTATAGAGTGCCGCGCTTCCGCTTTTGTTCCGTTTGCTTTTCTTTCGTTTTATTTCTTTTGCAGGGACAACGGGATAATCTAGGCTCATAAAGGAGCCTAGATTTCGTAACGCTGGGAAGCGTGAGGTAAAATTCATTGTAGGGCTTAGATAGTGTAGGGAGAGCTTTAATAACGTTTGTTTTATTTCCATCCTCTTCCTCCCTCGTGTTTCCCAATGCCACGCGCCGATCTGCGCCTGCGTTAAGCCTTGCGGTCTGCTCGGCGCTCTCCCAGCGCTGAGCAGCGATCGGGCCATGCCCCCCTCTGTCTCTCTCTCTGCAGAGCTGACGTGCAGCAGCGCGTTCAGCACCGCTGACGTCAAGTGGGGGATTTTACCCCCTCCTTCCTCTGCTCCTTCTAAGCGCGGCTTGAGCTCTGAGACTCACTTCTTCTTTGTTATTTATTCATTTGTATTATTTTATTACAGTTTATTTATTTAACATTATTTCAGTTCATTAATACCATCTGGAGCTAACTGCAATTGGGTCCCAAACCCTTCTTATTTAGTTTTGATGGTTCGTCATCGCTTTTATATGGCAAACCGTGACAGAATGATCCGACCAACTAGGGGACCCAGCGTTAGCTCCTGGACCTCCAGTATGGAGGTCCCCAGACGCCTTGGACGGCGGGTTATGTTACCCTGCCACTTGTTCCTGCACCTCCTCCTACCACACTTTTTGACATCGTCCAAGGTCCCAGGAGCATACAGGAATATGTGGCTGAATTTCTGGCCGTAGCCGCTGACTTCGACTTGGAGGGACAAATCCTCATCGACCCATTTAGGAATGGGCTTGATGAAAAGGTGGACATCGAGTTGCGCTCCTTACCACCGCTGCCTCTTCCTTTGGTCACCTGGTTGGGCTGGCCGGTCTGGCTGAAGCCTGCCTTGAGCAGCGTGAGAAGAAGAGGCGAGAGCTTAACTACAGCTCGAGTCCACCCACTCCCTTGCCAGGACCTTTAGCGCCACCTAGCCCAGTTTCCGAGCACGCTGCAATTCTAAATTTAAGTGAGCACTCAGCGCCCTCCAGTGGAGAACCTGGGCTCATCGCGCTCACTTGTTCCGCACCAGGGCAGTTAGACGCCGTGCCTGAGCTTATGGCGCCCCCTAGTCCTGTACCTGGGCCCGCCGTGCATTCAAGCCCCTTGTTTGAGCATTTGAGCTTCACGGCGAGGCATTCAGCGCCGCCTGGCCCCGTACAGGTGTGTATTGCGCCCACACGCCCCGTGTATGAGCACTCTGGCTCCACGGAGAGGCCTATAGTGCCACCTAGCCCCGTTCACGAGCGCGCTGAGCTGGCAAGCTCTAAAAATGAGCACTCAGCGCCCTCCAGTGGTGAACCTGGGCTCGTCGCGCTTTCAAGCTCCGCACCAGGGCAGGCAGACCCTGTGCTTGATCCTATGGCGCCCCCTAGACTCGTACCTGGGCCCGCCATGCATGTTGGTCTCATGTTAGAGCTGTTAGTCTCCACAGTTGCACTGTTAGCACCGCCTGGCCCCATACAGGAGCCCATTGTGCCTCCTAGTCCCACGTTTGAGCCAGAAGGCTCCACGCTTGGGGATTATGCGCACCGGTCATTGCCGCCGACCCCTGCGCCTCGGTCTAGATCAATTCCAGCATCGCGATGCTTGGCCCCTATCCCCGTGCCACGGTCACCGAGACCAACTCCCGTGCCACGATCGGTGGTCCCGATCCCCGCGCCTCGGTCTAGACCGATTCCAGCGCCACCTAGCCCTGGTATTGAATACTACGCGGCCATCACCGCCCCTTCGTGGCCTCCGCGGAAGTGCCCTTTTGTCCACTCGGCTAGACGCCTAGCCCCTACCCTTTTAACGGGTCTCGCTGGGCCGAGTCTCACTTTTGAGCCACCGGCATTGAGCTCCGCCTGTGAGTCGCCGAGCTCTGCCCTCCTGCCTGCAAGCCCCGTTCTGGGGTCGTTGGCATATAGCCCTATTCCTGCACCACTGGCCTCTGCCTCTGAGCTACTGAGTGCTGCTCCTCAGCCGCCAGTGGTCAGTTTTGGCCGAGAGGCCGTTAGGCTGGTCATTAAGCCCTATTTGGGCGTTGGTCCGGCCATGACCTGCCCCACCCTCCCATTCAGTCCCTTGCAGGGGGTTGGCCCTGCTTACCAGAGCCTCCCCCTTCGTCAGACGCTCAACCCTGAGCGTGTCTGTCAGGCCAGAGGCACCTGGATGGACGCTTAAGGGCGTCGGGATGCCACCCTTGGGGGGGGGGGGGTACTGTCAGGAGTCCTACCGTCATACCAGGTATATACTCTAGAGGGTAGGAACCGCTCTCCTTTCCTGGTATGCGTCCTGGCAGCCGCTGTGGTTGAGCTGTCAGTCTGTAGACAGCGCAATCACAGCAAATGATCCTCAGCTGCTGCCTTTGGCTATTTAAGAGCCTCGCCACTGGCAGTAGCTGTCGGATCATCTGACTGCACTCGCCGTTTTTGCCCTTGATCGTCGCTACGGCGTTTTATTCAAAATAGCGATCTTGCCACAAGCGTGCGCACCAAGACCTCACCCGTCTCACTTCCGCTCTTTATAGAGCGGTGCGCTTCCGCTTTTGTTCCGTTTGCTTTTCTTTCGTTTTATTTCTTTTGCAGGGACAACGGGATAATCTAGGCTCATAAAGGAGGGAAGCGTGAGGTAAAATTCATTGTACGGCTTAGATAGTGTAGGGAGAGCTTTAATAACCTTAACCTAAATCTGATTTCTCCCTCGCGTTTCCCAACGCCACGTGCCGATCTGCGCCTCGGTCTGCGATCGCTGAGCAGCGATCGGGTCACGCCCCCCCCTTTGTCTCTCTCTCTGCAGAGCTGACGTGCAGCAGCACATTTGGCACCGCTGACGTCAAGTGGGGGATTTTACCCCCTCCTTTTTTTGCTTTTTCTAAGCGCGGCTTGAGCTCTGTGTGTGTGACTGCCTGATCGCACATTCACTGCCTTTTGCATACACACACACAGAGACTCACTTCTTCTTTGTTATTTATTCATTTGTATTATTTTATTACAGTTTATTTATTTAACATTATTTCAGTTCATTAATACCATCTGGAGCTAACTGCAATTGGGTCCCAAACCCTTCTTATTTAGTTTTGACGGTTCGTCATCGCTTTTATATGGCGAACCTTGACAAAAACATCATCAGATTTTCACAGTCCTAAAAGTAGATAAAAACAACCCAGTAAAACAAATGAGACAAACATATTATACTTGGTCATTTATTTATTGAGGAAAATGATCCAATATTAGTGAGTGGCAAAAGTATGTGAAGCTCTAGGATTAGCAGTTAATTTAAAGGTGACATTAGCGTCAGGTCTTTTCAATCAATGGGATGACAATCATGTGTGTGTGCAGACCCTGTTTTGTTCTATCATGTTCTATCAAGGATCTATCAAAGTCTGCTCTTCACAACACGTGGTGGAAGTGTATCATGGCACGACAAATCAGATTTCTGAAAACCTTAGAAAAAAAGTTTTTGATGTTCATCAGGCTGGAAAAGGTTACAAAACCATCTCTAAAGAGTTTGGACCCCACCAATCCACAGTCAGACAGATTGTGTACAAATGGAGGAAATTCAAGACCATTGTTACCCTCCCCAGGAGTGGTCGACCAACAAAGATCACTCCAAGAGCAAGGCTTGTAATAGTTGTCAAGGTCACAAAGGACCCTGGGGTAACTTCTAAGCAACTGAAGGCCTCTCTCACATTGGCTGATGTTAACGTTCAGGAGTCAGAACGTTCACCATCAGTCACCATCAGAAGAACACTGAACAACAATGGTGTGCATGGCAGGGTTGCAAGGAGAAAGCCACTGCTCTCCAAAAAGAACATTGCTGCTCATCTGCAATTTGCTAAAGATCACGTGGACAAGCCAGAAGGCTATTGGAAGAATGTTTTATTGATGGATGAAACCAAAATATAATTTTTGGTTTAAAAGAGAACCATAACATTTGGAAAAATTAAAACACTGCATTCCAGCATAAGAACCTTATCCCATCTGTGAAACATGGTGGTGGTAGTATCATGGTTTGGGCCTGTTTTGCTGCATCTGGGCCAGGGCAGCTTGCCGTTATTAATGGAACAATGAACTCTGAATGATATCAGAGAATTCTAAAGGAAAATGTCAGGACATCTGTCCATGAACTGAATCTCAAGAGAAGGTGGGTCATGCAGCAAAACAACGACCCTAAGCACACAAGTCGTTCTACCAAAGAATGGTTAAAGAAAAATAAAGTTGAAATTTTGTGGAAGGACCTGAAGCGAGCGGCTAATGTGAGAAAACCCACCAACATCCCAGAGCTGAAAATGTTCTGTACGGAGGAATGGGTTAAAATTCCTCCAAACCGGTGTGCAGGACTGATCAACAGTTACAGGAAACGTTTAGCTGCAGTTTATTGCTGCACAGGGGGGTCACACCAGATACTGAAAAGCAAGTTCCAAGTCAAGTCAAGTCAAGTCAGATTTATTTATATAGCGCTTTTTACAATGGAGCATTGTCTCAAGCCAACTTTACAAGTTTAGATTATCTCCTAATAACTACGTCCAATCCCAAATTGAGCAAGCCTAGGGCGACAGTGGCAAGGAAAAAACTCCCTAGTTCTAGGAAGAAAACCTTGGGAGGACCAAGACTCAAAAAGGGACCCAACCTCCTTGGGGCGGCGTAGATGATAAATCTAAGAGCAAACTAAAGTCATTGGAGTCAAAGACATTAAGAGTGCCGGGGGTATGATGATAAATCTAAGAGCGAAACTACAGTCATGGAGTCAAAGTTCGAATAAAATGTGAAGTATTTTCACATCGACATTTAAGTGACCCGGGTATGATGATAAATCTAAGAGCGAAACTAAAGTCATGGAGTCATGGTCGAATAAAAATGTGAATTATGCACAGTGGAGCTCCATCAGATGAACATCATGTGTGGGCCGGAACTGCCGGAAAAACACAGCTCGGAGAGAAAAACAGAAAATGTAATTAGTTATTGATTAAGAGCACAGTGTTTATTAACAATCACTGATGCCATGTCAATCACTGATGCCAAGTGTAGCATGAGACCCCCCGGCAGCATTAGCTATAGCAGCATAGCTAGAAAGCTAGAGAAAAGAGGAGAACTGGAAGGAAAACACAGCCAAGATAGATCACATGAGACATTGGCAACCCCCCGAGCGGCAGAAGACGGCAACCCAACGTCTCTGATCACCATAAGACTCTTTGACTATGAACCCCCAGCTCTTCCCTTATTCTAAGGCAAGGTTGCATGAGTCCAAGATCACGAGGACCCAAGCCTAGTTTCAGCCAGAGACCGCCCACCCGACCACTCCCGGCAAGCGGACAAGGCAGGCAGGCCAGACATGACTTCAGACTCCGGCCCTCAGCAACCCAAGCCATGCAACCTGGGTCTAAATCTAGTCAAAAGCCTGCATAAATAGTATGTCTTTAGCCTAGACTTTAAACTTTGGAGGGTGTCTGAATCTCGAACGAAAGTGGGAAGTTTATTCCATAGTTGGGGGCCCCATGTATGAGAAAGCCCTTCCCCCTGCTGTGACTTTTTTAATTCTAGGAACTAAAAGAAGTCCTGCACCCTGTGAACGAAGTAGACGAGTTGGATTTGTAAAACTCTAAGAGGTCACTCAGATAATGTGGGGCCAGGGCCATGTAGAGCTTTATAAGTTATAAGAAGTATTTTGTAATCAATGCGGAATTTGACTGGTAACCAGTGCAGTGATGATAGAAACAGGAGTGATATGATCAAATTTTCTAATAACGAGTTAGCACTCGGGCAGCTGCATTCTGAACTAAACTGACGTTTATTTATAGTTTGTACTAGAGCATCCAGTAAGTAAGGCGTTACAGTAATCCAACCTTGAGGTTATAAAAACGCATGAACAAGTTTTTCTGCATCATTAAAAGAGAGGATATTTTCTAAGTTTAGCGATATTACGTAATTGAAAGAAAGCAATTCGAGTGATGCTGCTAATGTGCGCATCAAAAAGGAGAGATCTGAATCCAAATGTGACCCCTAAGTTTTTTACAGACGGACTGGGCAATACTGGACAGCCATCTAGATTTAGGATAGATGTAGCCAACCTGTCTCTCACAGCCTTGGGTCCCACTAATAGAAACCTCAGTTTTAATCTGAGTTAAGTAAGAGAAAAATTAAATAACATCCCAATCTTTTTATTTCCTTTACACAGTCCCTCTATTCTGTTGATTGTAAGGTGTCATTAGGTTGGGCTGATATGTACAGCTGTGTATCATCTGCATAGCAGTGGAAATTAATGCCATGTTTTACGAATAACTGAGCCTAGTGGCAGCATGTACAGAGAGAATAAAAAGCGGGCCAAGCACTGACCCCTGGCATGGCCACGCCATACTTCACTTTTGAGAGCTTAGATCTTAGATTATTTATATGAACAAACTGGTACCCGGTCAGTTAAGTAGGATTTAAACCAAGAAAGTGCTGATCCCTTAATACCTACAGTATTGTTCTAGTCTGTTTAGTAAAAACATCATGATCTAGAGTGTCAAATGCTGCACTTAAACTCTACAGAACAAGAAAAGAAACACATCCCTTATCTGAGGACATTAACAAGTCATTAAATACCCTAAGTAATGCTGTTTCAGTACTATGATGTGGCCTGAAGCCAGACTGAAATGTTTCATACATTTCATTCCTTTGGAGGTGACTACAGAGCTGCTTGATAGACGGCTTTTTTTCTAAGATTTTGGACAGAAACGGTAGATTTGAAATTGGTCTATAATTAGATATCACACAAGGGTCAAGATGGGCTTTTTTAATCAGTGGTTTGATAACGGCAGACTTAAAGGATTTGGGCACATAACCTAAGGTAAGGGATGATTTTAAAATAATTAACACTAGCTCTATAACACTAGGTAATACTTGTTTTTGAGTAGACGTATAGGAATTGGATCTAACATACATGTTGATGACTAGACGAGCTGATCAGTGCGGATAGTTCAGTATTAGTAATTGGGGTAAAAGATTCTAATCTTGATTTACGGCTAATTGAACAGATGTCTTCAATAGTGCTGCATCTGGAAGGTTGCTGAATAGTTTTGGTGATGTGATGAGCATTGAGTTTTTATGCCTAATGTTTTTTATCTTATCATTAAAGAAAAGTCATGAAATCATTACTGTTAAAATTACACAGAATGGGAGAGTCACTTTCTGTGGGGTTTTTTTTGTTAATTTGGAGACTGTATTAAAGAGAAATCTTGGATTATTCTTATTTTTCTCTATGATTGAAGAGAAGTATGCAGCTTTAGCTTTAGTGAGGGGCATGCTTATACTCTGCCATGCTGTCCCTCCAAGCAATCTTAAACACCTCCAATTTACTACTGTCTCCACCCACTTGCGCTCTAAATGCCATGTTCCTTGGTTTAAGGTACGGGTGTGGTCATTTATACCATGGTGGTAGCCTTTTTTCCCTAATACGTTTGACCCCTAGCAGGGGCAGTCGTGTCCAGGGTTGAGCGAAGCACACATTCTAATTGCTCATTTACACACTCAAGATGATGTATTTTCTCCGTAGGTGTATTAAATTTTAAGTCTGGTAGGTTTTTTAATAAACGCAGCTGGAGTAAGCCAGATGTGATAGTGCGCTTGGTGTGATAACGAGGGGCAGAAGGATTTTTATTTATTAGAGATAGCTCAAATACTAAAAGATAGTGATTTCTGAAATCGAATCACTTTGCGGGAAAACATCAAGGTTATCTATATTGATACCAAATGTTTAATATTAGATCTAAAGTATGATACAGCGGTGGGTTGGTCCCATCACATTCTGAGTGATACCCATGGATTCTAAGATGGACTCGAAAGCAATTTTAAGTGGATCCTGCTCATTGTCAAAGTGAATATTGAAATCACCTACAATTAAAGCCTTATCTGTTGACAGTAGTAAGCAAGAAAGAAAGTTAGCAAATTCCTGAAGAAATTCTGAATAGGGACCCAGGCGGGCGGCGGCGGTAAATAGTGATAAGCTGAAAAGAGTGTGGTTTTGACTTCCATAACGATGGATCAGTCACATTAAGAATCAGTATTTCAAAAGAATTAGCCTTGTAATGGGATTTTAGCTGTAACACCTAAGTCTTTGTCAAAAATTGTGGCTATGCCTCCCCCCCGACCATTAGGACGAGGGCGACTAGCATGACTGTATCCAGGAGGTGAGGCTTCATTTAAGGCTAAATATTCATCAGGTCTAATCCAAGTCTCAGTGAGACAGAGAGCGTGTAAGCATTTATCAGTGATCATTCATTTACAATCACTGCTTGTTTGTAAGTGATCTAATGTTAAGTAGTCCTTGCTTTAGTCTAATGTTGTTATTCTTTCTTTTGCAGCTATCTGTGTTTGTACTAATGAGGTTATTAAAACAGACTTTTTGAGAGCGTTTACGTTTAGGGCAAATGCGGGGTAACAGACACAGTTTCAATAATGTGGGTTCTGGGTGACGGTGCATGGCTACCAGCAGAACAGTTGGTTAAGCCGGTCTGTCTGCTGCCTGAACCCCTGCTCTGGATAGTCAGCCCCCCTAACCAATCGGGGCCATAAGACTATGGGCAAATGTTGCAGGAGATGAGAGCAGCACCCCCCCGAGTGGATGGACACCGTCCCATCCTAAAAAAAAAATAAAAGGCCAGGCTTACCCTCAAAGGCTGTCCAGTTGTCTATAAAGCCCCACGTTGTTTTTCAGAGCACCCACTTGGACAGCCAGCAGTTCAGCGACCATAACCTGTTTGTAGGCTTGGTCACCTCGCCGCATTGGGATGGGGCCAGAGCACACTACAGCATCGGACATCGCCTTCGCCACGCTAACCACCCTCTACAAAATTAGTTTAGTAACCTCTGACTGACGAAGGCGTATATCATTAGCCCCTACATGAACAACTATTCCTAGAGAATATGCGGCTCTCGAGTTCACTAACACTCGTTACAATGTCCGGCACTCTGGCTCCAGGGATACAGAGAGAACTCTAGCTGCTGGTGTCCCTAAAGGAGTAGCAAGTTTCACGTGTCGTAAAATAGAGTCACCTATGACCAGAGCTCTTTAAACAGGCTGCTCAGTGGGTGTTTTCCCTGAGGAGGGCAAACCTTGTTTGGACACGTGAACAGGTAAAGAGTGGTGGCTCTCGTGGACTAGCCTTACGACTACGTCGCCGAACCGTCACCCACTTGCCCTGCTGCGAGGACTCTGCCGGGGCTCTAACTTCGCCTTTCGCATCCAGATCTGCTAAGCTAGGAGCTGAGCTAGCCTTCTCTAATGTCTGGATGCGCGCCTCCTCTAAAACTACAATCTTCTCCGTCAGACTGGCTACAAGCCTACACCTATCACAAGTAAAAATTTACACTAATGACGGAGGAAGAATAGCTAAACATGCCACACTCGGCACAGGGAACAAGCACAGCAGAAGCCATGTTAATACAATTAATGAATTAAAGGTACTTAGCTTTGGGTGGTGTTGTGCGGTGCCGAGTGAAGATATGGTTCAGCTGCAGCCGATGGGTCCCAATGCAATGCTCGATTAAAGTGTTAATAACAAGTTAAGTCAACACAAAACGTCACTAAAAAACTAAGTCTCAGAAAGAAAGTGGGAAGAGACTGTAAAAAAGTTATAAAAACACACACTACTGCGACGAAGACGCAACTCTGGTTATTAGCTAATGGCTAACTACTGCAAACACAATACCTGTAAAGTTACTAAACAACGATTAGCGGCAAAAAAATATAATCCGTATAATAAGTACGAGAATAAAAGCAAAGGGTCAAATACTTTTGCCACTCACTAAAATGTAATATTGGATCATTTTCCTCAATAAATAAATGAAATATAGTATTTTTGTCTCATTTGTTTAACTGGGTTCTTGTTTAACTTTTAGGAAAAATCTGATGATATTTTAGGTTATATTTATACAGAAATATAGAAAATTCTAAAGGTTCACAAACTTTCAAGCACCACTGTATGTGTGTATATGTATATATGTATGCATATGTATATAAATCCATGCTTTTGTTTAGATTTTGTATATATTACCTATAGATATAATCATACATTCCAATGTCTTTGTTATTCCTGCACTGTTCAGCTTTTTGCACATTGCTACTACACATAAAATAAAATACCCAGGACTTTAGGATTGCTGTAAGGATTGCTGGTCAACTCGGCATGCAGTTATGTCTCAGGCAGATATGTAAATGACTCCAGGTGTGGTCTGATTAGACACTGAGTCTTGCCACAAGAGGGCATAAAAGTCCTTCCCCCACTGCCCTATAAAAAGGCTCTCAGAGGCTACTTTGGTTAGTGATGGGGATATTCCTGGGAAACCCTTTTTGTGTGTGGGCAAGCCTTGTCCTGATGAAAAATGGCAGTTGGCAGCTCTGCCATGAAAGGCAACAAATGTGCAGGATGTCCCATATATAACAAAGGCGATGGCTGTCAATGGCAGGTCACGTAATGGGTATCCTGACAACTAACTTCCTTCTGCTAAGCACCTGGAAGTGGTCCAGGCAGAGACAGGGGTGTCTAGTGAAGGTGCCACCTGTGTCTGGTTGGTGGACAATGAAACTGTGGGAGCTGCTCGTACTTGTTGGTGGATCAAATGATCCTCTCTATTGGGGTCTGTCTTGTCATTCAGAGCCTTTTCACCATGTGTACATGCCCTTATGGAACCACTGCTCCCAACACCTAGCAGCTAGATCAGAATGGCCTAGATGGTGGGAAATTCATCGCAACAACCATCCTGCTTCACTCATTCTAATGATGGGCCCCCTCTCAAAATCTGTCAACTGGGCAAAATGTCTTCAATTGTTGTAGAGGCATGTCTAACAGCAACAATGTTTCCTTTTTCTCTCACAATTTCCTTACAGTTGACTGATTAAAAATTCAATATAAGCAGTTTTCTGATAAATGCTGAAACAGACAACATTCTGGGTATAATGCTATATGTACCATGTGCCATATGTGGTTGCATATGCTGCAAAATTTTAATTACATATCAGCAGTCTTGTCCAATCATGTAAGTGCAGTTCTTTTTCTCCCCATGGCATTGGAGGAATGTAACCTCGTCCTCAGAGATGGGGGAGATGCCAAATTGCACAAAGAGCTTTACTTAATCTAATATAGGAGCCCTGCCAGAGAAAGCATGAGATGCATCGACCCATTATTTAAAAAAAGGCAAAAGAAAAATGCACAATGGAGAGGGCTTTTATAGATAAGTCCATTGAGTTGAGTGGGTAATGGATGAGATGGCAAATTTGCCAATCTTAACAAACCCTCCCACGTCCGACCTTCGGAAGCTAAATATAAATCTGACGTTGTGCGTTTTGTCATTTTATTAGAAGCCAGTTTACACAGAGATACTGGTGATAATGATCAGGTTTTGAAGAGCTTTGTTAGTGAGTGACATAGGTTTTAGGGTTTAAAGAAGACATTTTAAAATATCAAATAATTTGGGACACTGTATATAGATACTGTATATAGTTAGAAACACTATATAGATATTGTTTCACAAAAAATTACAAAATAGAGAAAATTACAACTTACATAAGATAAAAAAGAAACAAATGGAAACACTAAGGGAAATCATTTTCCCCCACTAGTAAGGGTTGGAAGCTTATCCCAGAATTCGCATGGTGCATGTGAGCATGTTCCCTGAACGGGGCACCAGTGCATCACAGAGCTGGTTAAGGTGATGGTGTTGCAGCTCTGGGGGAAGATCCACCCACCTGGTCTCCTCTTCCTCTGACATGGCTAATTTTGCCTGAAAAAAGTAGTGTAAAAGAACTTGACATCAACCAACATTTGTGGGATAAATTTGAATATGAATTTTCAGCCAAGCTTTTTTGCTCAACTGTTTATTTTCTGTGCAAATGTTTCTTTTCTGTGCACTCTGAATGGGGTGTTTGATTTGCCGAGTGCATGCAGCTGAAACAGACACTGAAAGGTCAAGAGCATGTCAGAGATAAACTGGATGATCAAAAAGGATCCTCTTCAGAAAGTCATTATCATAATCTTAATGTCATCACCTTCTGACTGAGCTTTCATTCTCCAAAAATATCCAATTCCTTTATTCATTAACTTTTAGAATGGGCATTCCCTCTGTGTCCCCAACAAATAATGACATTTGGTTTTGAAACTAAAATTATCATGTACCAAAGATGATGAAATATTTAGAAGGATTAAAACACAATCAGTTAACCCCATACGTACATACAGACCAGGTACATACAGAGTATAGACCAGAGATTTTCAAGTCTAAGACTAAGTAAATCATTCTCCACCTGTAGACTTGAGCGATACTTACTTTTAATCATGGTCAATGCGGAAAATCTGTCCTCAAAGGGGTAGGTGGAGAATGATCACTTTTACAGCGTTTCTGCGAAGGTGCAGGAACTTGGTCTCCACAGACAGCCAAAAGTGTGCAACTGATACTTCACTCATCCTTTTTTCTCCTCCCAAGTCCATATTTTCTCATCTCCTGCCTAGTGATAGGATGCTGATTGAGTCATTAGGAAGCAAGTCTTTTAGTTATTTTAAAGATGAAGGCAGTTGGAATCTGCTTCACATGTTCACTATTTTCTGGTTTCCAAGTTCCTAAGTGCCTTGCTGTACATTCCTTAGCACCAGATAGAAATGTCGGATTGCTGCAAAGCTTTGCATGATTGGCAATCAAGCATTTATGAGACCAGCTTAGATGCTATCATAAGCACACTATAAATGTGGAGGATCTACAGGCCCAAAAGTTGCCTCTGAGAGCCTTTTTATAGAGCAGTGGGGAAGCAATTTTACACCCTCTTGTGGCAAGACCCAGTGTCTAAAATGGACAATGAGAGTAAAAACAAGGCTGTATCCAATATAGAAATCAGTAAGTGTGTATGTACAGTAGTCCTTGAAAGTTTGTGAAACCTTTATAATTTTCTATATTTCTGCATAAATATGACCTAAAGCATCAGATTTTCACACAACTTCTAAAAGTACACAAAGAGAACCCAGCTAAACAAATGAGACAAAAATATTATACTTGGTCATTTATTTATTGAGGAAAATGATCCAATATTACATATTAGTGAGTGGCAAAAGTATGTGACCCTTTGCTTTTAGTATCTGGTGTGACCCCCCTGTGCAGCAATAACTGCAACTAAATGTTTCCTGTAGCTGTTGATCAGTCCTGCACACCGGCTTGGAGGAATTTTAGCCCATTACTCCATACAGAACAGCTTCAGCTCTGGGATGTTGGTGGGTTTTCTCACATTAGCTGCTCGCTTCAGGTCCTTCCACAACATTTCCATTGGATTAAGGTCAGGACTTTGACTTGGCCATTCCAAAACATGAACTTTATTCTTCTTTAACCATTCTTTGGTAGAGCGACTTGTTCGCTAAGGGTTGTTGTTGTTTTGCTTCATTAGCAACCCTCTTCTTTTGATATTTAGTTCATGGACTAGGGACTGTTGTAGAGGTAGTGGGTAAGGTACTGGACTATAGACCAGAAGGTCCAGGGTTCAAATCCCACCTCTGCCAAGCTGCCACTGTTGGGTCCTTGAGCCACAATTGCTTGGATTGTAGACTTGTATCAAATGTAAGTCGCTTGGATAGGGCGTCGGATATAAATGCTGTAAATGTAAATGCTGTAAATCACAGATGTCGACATTTTCCTTTAGAATCTTGATATTTAATTCAGAATTTCATTGTTTCCATCAATGATGGCAAGTCGTCCTGAACCAGCGGCAGCAGCTGCAGCAACAACAGGCCCAACCATGATACTACCACCACATGTTTCACAGATGGATAAGGTTCTGATGTGGAATGCCAGTGCTTTCCTTTCTACAACATATGCTTTTCTTTTAAACAAAGAAGTTCTTATTTTGGTCTTCATTCAATCCACAAAACATTCTTCAATACCTTCGGCTGTCACATGATCTTTAGCAAACTGCAGACGCGCAGCCATGTTCTTTTGGAGAGCAGTGGCTTTCTCCTTGCAATCCTGCCATGCACACCATTGTTGTTCAGTGTTCTTCTGATGGTGGACTCATGAACATTAACATTAGTTAATGTGAGAGAGGCCTTCAGTTGCTTAGAAGTTACCCTGGGGTCCTTTGTGACCTCGCCAACTATTACACGCCTTGCTCTTGGAGTGATCTTTGTTGGTTGACCACTCCTGGGGAGGGTAACAATGGTCTGGAATTTCCTCCATTTGTACACAATCTGTCTGACTGTGGATTGGTGGAGTCCAAACTCTTTAGAGATGGTTTTGTAACCTTTTCCAGCCTGATGAGCATCAACAACTTTTTTTCTAAGGTCTTCACAAATCTCCTTTGTTTGTGCCATGATACACTTCCACAAACATGTTGTGAAGAGAAGTCGTTGATAGATTCCTGTTCTTTAAATAAAACAAGGTACCCCCTCACACCTGATTGTCATCCCATTGATTGAAAACACTTGACTCTAATCCTAGAGGTTCACATACTTTTGCCACTCACTAATATGTAATATTGGATCAGTTTCCTTAATAAATAAATGACCAAGTATAATATTTTTGTCTCATTTGTTTAACTGGGTTCTCTTTATCTACTGTTAGGACTTGTCTGAAAATATTTGATGATCATATTTATGTAGAAACATAGAAAATTCTAAAAGGTTCAAAAACTTTCAAGTACCACTGTAGTTATATTCATCACAGAAATAGAATTCATCATCCCAGGGACATGGGAATACCTCTAATGTCTGATTAATAAAAACATTGTAAAACATGTACAGGTAGTCCTCGACTTACGACGTTGATCCGTTCCTAGGTGGCGTCGTAAACCGATTTTCGGTGTAAGTCGAAACATACATACATACTGTACGTAAATAACATACTGTAAGCACTTATCCTATCCTAACACCTATCCTAACACAGTAATTATCAAAAAACATGCCGCGTAACCGTGTATTCTTCCGCCGCGCACACCAAACACGAAGTTCACGTTATGACTTTTACGACGCGAAACCACTTAAGTCGGAAAAAAGGCTTTATACAGTAAATGGGAGATGTGTCGTAACCACGAAACGTCGTGACTCGCAACCCTCGTAACCCGAGGACTACCTGTATAATTATGTTTGGGAGTAGAATGCATTATGCTAAACATTAACATTAGACATTATAAGTTTTATACTTTCAGAGTTATACTTCCCATTAGTACATGTACTATTTTCTCTACATTCCAAGTTTCCTAGCACGTAGTATCATTTTGAGTTCCCTATTGCAAGTGTTCACTATTCTACAGTGCCCAAGTTCCATAGTGTCAAGTTTCCCCAAGTCCTCTTGTATCTAGTATCTCAGTTTCTTTCAGGTTGCTTTTCATTTTCCTTGATGTTCTACTTTCCCACTACATAGTTTCCCGGTTCTTTAGACACTCATTTTCCAAGTTCACTAATCTCTAGTTTTCCGAATGCCTTAGTACCTTGTTTTTAATCTAGGAGTAAGTTTTCAGAAGATCTCCAAGCAATAGTTTCCATAGTTTCCCAGTTCATTCCAAGTGCCTGTGTCTACAGGTCCTTATTAGCCTGTAGTTCCCTAACCTAGTTTCTTAGTGACTAGTTTCCAATATATTCCAGAAAAAAACTAGTTTCCAGTATCCCTGGTCCCTACGTTCCTTACTTTCCCTACTCTCAAATCCATTTGTGGCATAAGACAGAGACGCTCCCAAAATTAACAATTTCTAGTTCTAGTTACAGTTTTTCTGCTTTCTAGCTTTTGTAGTTATTTATTGTCTACTTTCAACACTCTTAGTTCAACCAAGTATCTAAACCTAACTGTGTTAACTTGTCCCTGGATTCTTAGTGCTTAGATTCCCTACATTCCTTCTGCTTTTTATATGTGCTTGTGGTACAAACAGTAGGGTAAAAATAATAAACCTAAACATTATCTCTGTAACTATAAGGATAAAACATTGGTTTTAATTAATTATTATTAATAATTACTTAATGCTTGTTTATGCCAGTGTTTAAAGAGCCAGTCTTCAAAGATAATAATTAATTGAGCAAAACTATTTTCAAAATTCTCTATCAGTTTTATGTGACTTATATATAAGAGAAGTAGATCAGAAGAATATTTAAATTAGGTCCGATTTGATTAGTTAATGGAATACTAAAAGCACAATAACCATTCTATCCAGGCCACTGTAATACTGTACCCAGGAAAGGAGATGGATGCAACCTGGCTGAGGCATCAACAATCAATACAGGGTTGAAGAGAGGAGTTTCACAAAAAAAGAAGCCAGCAGAAGCAGCTGAGGTGGATGGTTGAATGAAGTTGTGGGAAAGTGCCTCAGAAACACATCCATGGCTCTCTTCTTTTGAGGAGAAAAAGGGAAGTTGGGCATTTTAGTTCCTTCCAACAGCTTTAGTGGGACAGTCATGGCTGGTGAGGTGGTAGCTTGGTGGTGCAGTGCTTACTAAAACCTCCACCAGATATCTGTAGAGCACAGGCAAACTGGAGTATTTAGGGATAGCACAGCATCAAACAAAAGGTGGGGGAGAGCAGACATTGCTAAAGGCAGAACATGTACCACATCAAGACCTCATGGTCCACCTAGGACAAGATGGGCTTAATTTGCTTCAGCTTAGGAAGGCCCAGAATGATATTGTACTGTATGTAGAGGGATAGTGGCATGCATAAGGCTTCCTTGTCCTATTGGCCCTATCCATAACTACCACGTGGACAGAAGCATGTACTGTAGTCACCACAGGTGGGTGGACCATCGAGTCACCAGGGATACATCAGTGAAATTTTCCTTTGCTCCAATACTGATTAGGATTAAAACAGAGACCGTCATGGACCATGTGTAGAAGTACTACACACTGTGCAGGCAACTGCTCATCCAGGAAGGAGAGAGATGATCAGAGCGATGCGGGAGGCATCCAAGCTGGCGGGCTTATTGACAAATCATTGTAGTAGGCAGTGGGTTACCATTGTATTTATTGGGATTGGGGATCTTGGAGAAGTGCCCTCCAAAGGGAACTTTGGGTACAGGGGTCTCTACTTGGGGCAGGAGGAGTGGACCACTTAAGTCACTTTATGCATGAGACCATGCATGGCTGGGACCACAGTCACAAGCTGTTGGTGCTGAGACAGCAGTTGTGTCATGGCTTGAGTGGAAGCGGATAGATGCTGTTGTTGTTCATTCAGCTGTTGTCTGTGAGCAGCAATCACTTCTGTAGCAGCTGCTCCATGATGCTGAAGTAAAGGATGTAGGATATAGTGTAATATGTAATTGTCACTGTGATGGCCTACTGGTTAAGGTACTGGACTATGGACCAGAAGGTCCAGGGTTTAAATCCCATCTCTGCTAAGCGGTCACTGTTGGGTCCTTGAGCAAGGTCGTTAACCCACAATTGCTTGGATTGTAATACTGTATGAATTGTAAGTCGCTCTGAATAAGGGCCTTTGCTAAATGACGTAAATGTAATTATTACAAACAGACAAGGGTGTAATGTCAATCTAAATATTATGTAAAACTATGCAAATCTTCAATGCAAATAAAACAGAAAGCTGTATTCTGTTAGTTTCCTTACATTAAAACATAGGTGTAGTTTGGGGCCATGTCCCTCTCAAAGTTTGGAGGGGTGTAAATCCCCCTCCCCACCCCCAAAAATTAATGCACAGCATCCTTTTGAAATCAACTGTGGGAGCAATTGTAAGACATACAAGACTACTGATAATCTCCCTCGATCTGGGGATCCATGCAAAATCTCATCCCGTGGGGTCAAAATGATCATGAGAACGGTGAGCAAAAATCCCAGAACTACACGGAGGGACCTGATGAATGACCTACAGAGAGCTGGGACCAAAGTAACAAAGGCTACCATCAGTAACACACTACGCAGAGAAGGACTCAGATCCTGCAGTGCCAGGCGTGTCCCCCTGCTTAAGCCAGTACATGTCCAGGCCCGTCTAAAGTTTGCCAGAGACCATATGGATGATCCAGAAGAGGATTGGGAGAATATCATGTGGTCAGATGAAACCAAAATAGAACTTTTTGGTAAAAACACAACTGGAGGACAAAGGATGCTGAGTTGCATCCCAAGAACACCATACCTACTGTGAAGCATGGGAGTGGAAACCTCATGCTTTGGGGCTGTTTT
>JAJAGP010003936.1:37500-60929 GCA_025084515.1 Ancistrus triradiatus | reverse complement strand
CAATAACTAATTACAATTTCTGTTTTCTCTCCGAGCTGTGTTCCGGCAGTTCCAGCCCCACACATGATGTTCATCCGCTGTAGCTCCACTCAAGCTGCTTCCGTCATCAGCTCCAGCCCCATCATACCCGGGCCACTTAATGCCGATGTGCATACTTCACATTTTATTCGAACTATGACTCCATGACTTTAGTTTCGCTCTTAGATTTATCATCTACGTCGCCCAAGGAGGTTGGGTCCCTTTTTAAGCCTTGGTCTTCCCGATGTGCATACTTCACATTTTATTCGAACTATGACTCTATGACTTTAGTTTCGCTCTTAGATTTATCATCTACGCCACCCAAGGAGGTTGGGTCCCTTTTTGAATCTTGGTCCTCCTAAGGTTTCTTCCTATAACTCAGGGAGTTTTTCCTTGCCACTGTCGCAATAGGTTTGCTCAATTTGGGATTGTACGTAGTTATTAGGAGATAATCTAAACTTGTAAAATCTTTGAGACAATGCTCCATTGTAAAATCTTTGAGACAATGCTCCATTGTAAAAAGCGCTATATAAATAAATCTGACTTGACTTGACTTGATTTTACTTAGTGTTTCACTGGCTTGTCGGAACTTGGCTTGCACTTCGCTGTGAGCTAACTTCCCCAGTTCTGCGAGAAAATAAAAGAGAATAAGCAGTACTCTGACTCAGATTGTTCTTCCTCTCCACACAGTCAACAAAAAACGCGAAGTGATCGCTGAGGATCCATGTTGAAAATTACCCACATATTTATGTTATTTTGTTAATTAACGATTTACGGAAACAGCTGAAGAGATTAAAATAATATTTTCCGAATGAAATACGCCGATTGAAAGCGCATTTGGGAAATTTTATTTTAATGTCGCGTTTCCGATCGTCGCCCACTAGGTGGAGCCAAAGTTGGTTAATTTCCACATACAGAGCACCAATAGGCAGGAAGATGCAGTGTTCCCGAGCACACCTTACCCTAAACACTACATGCTCATTAGTGCGCTATCAGTTATGTGGGTGCTATTTAAACACGTTACATGATGCAGCGTCTGGTTTGGACGCTTTAGGGTGACGTTCGTGGAGTTCGGTGTACGCTAAATGGATGCTGGATGAACGGCATGAGGTACGAATGGTTGAATATGTTATTAATATAGTTTATTTATATTTACTCTTAGAAGAATGCGTGTCTGAATAGTCAGTTACACAGACCTGTTTGGATAATGAATGGTGCAATAGTTTGTTTTAGCTTAGGTTTATAATCATTCTGTTCGGTCATGAAATAACTATAGCTCTAACTAACTCTAAACAATGTTTGTTAGGCACTTTGTAGTTGTCCTGCATAACATTATGTATCTTAATGTAGGTGTATTTTAACAAGGTATTTTGGTGAACTTGTTTATTCGCTGGCTGAAAAGTTTGGGATCCAAACTAAAGTACACGGGCTCATTAGCCTAAAACCGCGGACGATTCTGCAGTTGGAATTAGTTCGGTCGCGTTATCTACATTAAAAAACATTGTGCGCGTCTAAACCGTGCTTTACGGTACCCGGTTGGGAAGTAGAACTGCGGTCAAACCATCCGCGCTGTAGCGATTCATCGTCAAGTCATATTACGGTATTTCACTACTCACCGCAAACTAAGGCTGCCTAAGCGAAGTCAGACACTTCAGTTTTTATTTATTTATTCATTTATTATATATATATATATATATATATATATATATATATATATATATATATAACAAAATTAACAAACATAGTTTAAACGATTGAACTAGTTAACTTGCACCATTACATTAAAAACAGTTAGTGATGTATTTAAATAGCTTAAGGGCAGTGTTAAGTTGTAGATTCTGTCTTTTAAGTTGTTTAAAACTTTAACAATATTGACATTTTGTATAGCAATATTGTCCTGAAACCCCAAAATTGTTCTGTTTAAATGCATGCACTAAATGGACACACAACGTATCCCTTCTATGATAACTGTTTGAACATCTCAACCTGTTGAGAAAAATTCTACCCCCCACTTTTTTATTTTTTTATTTTTTTTTTTACCATTTTTCAATCACACCCTAAAGGTGCTGGTTGGTGTCATGGCACAAACCCATTTTAATACTGAGCATATCATTTTCTACAATGTCTTTACGTTTGGTAGAATTTAATTAGCCCAGTCCAAGTTGTTTAGACAGATTTGTTCATTGTAAATGTATTTATTAAAGAAGGACTTCCATTATTTTTACCTTTACTTTTTTGAACTATGTAATTTAAACATCTGCATCTAAGAACAAGTTGGATGGTACCATTCTTTAGTCTGTGCACTGAATTATCCTCTCTCTGTTATACACTGTTCTGCATGAGCAATATACATCAGCTTTTGTCACTCTTGATTCATTTTGTCAGTCTTGTAGTTTTCTAGGTCTGATGTCAAATTGTCTTGTTTTGTCAAATGGGTGTAATGCTGAGCTCGGATATGCATTTCCGGGAATTGGCACTTAACATCCAAGATGCCGTCTGTTTGCTATTGTTGCCAGGCTTGCTCACTTGACTGTGATAGACACAGATGTGAGTGTTTCCACAGAACACACTGCTGGCAGTAACTCACTGATTACTCCTGTTGTTCAGTAACTGGACAAGTTGTCCCTGGGGAGTTCCCACAATCCCTCCAGATCAACATCCGCTGTGAAGTAGAACAGGCTGAAATCTAATATTTTTATTGTCTCTGTCAAAGGAAAAATAGGCCTGGTCAATTTCGTCACTTGTCAGCCAGTAATAAGTATGCCTTATGCTGTGTAACTTTCAGATTGATTGTGTGTGGGGAATTTTTTTGACTGCACTAAACTGTCAATTTCCAAGGATGACCTTTTCCCTCCTCGTTTTGTGGATTTTCTTTTTCGTCTTTCTTTCGTTAGATTCAGTTGGTTTTTCTAATTAAATTTGCTGTTAAAAGATGAATTGAAAGATTAGTTTGAATATAAACAAAGCTTAAATGCTGTATAGCTTTATGTATTCTAAAATGGCAGTGATCTATTAAGATTAGATTCTAGATTACAATTCTTGTCTTGACCTGAAGTATTAAATCTGTATTAACAGTTAATCTATTTACTGTTCCATTCTTTGTGCATAAATATCACCAGAAATTCTCACACAAAAATAACCAAGTAATTCAGATTCCAGTAGCAGTTTAATTCATATTCCAATTGCATAACTAGTGCTGAATCAGTTTCAGTTCCTACCTCATTTGACACCAAGGGAGTGCTTTTGTCCTGTGAATGTTTTGGTGTTTGGTGATGCAACAGCAGGCATTATCTGATAGATGGTGAGATTTTTGGCATGAATCACATAATGAATGATACACATTTTTTTCCAAAAACAGCAAATATTGTATTTTAATTGAAAATGTGACATAACGAATAGACAAAATGACAAAACAGTGAAAATTGTTGCTGTTCAGGAGAATCTGGGCTATTTAATCCAGTCATGAATAATTTTTATAAACTTGTGCTATGTCCACACATACACGGGTGTTTTGTAAAAAAGGGGTTTTATATAAAAAACATCCAGTCCACACAAGCACTATTTAAACAAAAACTTAATCGACATGAAAACACAAAAACGCACACATTTACAGCATTTAGCAGACGCCCTTATCCAGAGCGACTTACAATTGGTACAGTCTTACAAGCAATTGTGGGTTGAGGGTCTTGCTCAAGGACCCAACGGTGGCAGCTTGGCAGAGGTGGGATTTGAACCCTGGACCTTCTGGTCCAGAGTCCAGTACCTTAACCGCTAGGCTACCACAGTCCCACACAGTTGCTATCAAGAGCAATGCCAAACCAGCAGTCCTATATGCCGGCGAAGCAGCTCACTCAACGACAACAGCGACGTCCTATGCATGCGAACGTTTTCTTCCCATTCTTCTTCAACAACCACTTTGTTTTGAAAGCTGTCCCACCAATGAGAGGTCCGATCGGGTCTCATCCACAACCGGCGACGCTGGGGGCGGGAACTGCTCCGTGGGCATGATAGATATAGTAGTGACCGCCGTAGCGCATTCTGACGCCTCTGTTCATCAGTGTAATGAAAAAGTAATAATTGTACATTTATTTGTAGATTTGTAACAAGCTCGGTCAGCAGTGTTACAGCTGGCACTATTTTGGCTACGTCCGCTATTGCACAAAATCGCCTCATGTAAACAAAGGAGATAACGCCGCACAAATGACGTTACAAGCAAGAAACTCCCTTTTCCCCAGTCCACACAACAATGCCGAAAACGGAGTTTCTGAAAATCTTCACCCTGGAAGGAGTTTTGCAAAAAGTCCGTTTTCTAAAACGCCGTGTTCGTGCGGGCGAAAGGTCAAAAAGCATAGAAAAAGCTACGTTTTTAAAAGTATGCGTGTGCGTGCGGACAGGGCATCACTTTTGACAGAAGCTAGAATTAAGATATTTTGGCATCGTCCTTTTTGGGATGTCTGTCACTGAAACCATTAGTTTTGACTTTGCGGGACAAACTTTTACTGAACTTTCTGGTATCACCATGTTGTATTTGTTGAGAATAAGATGCCAAAAGGCACAGAAAAATTGTATGAATATCATAAATATTTATCTATTGCCATCTTCATATTCCCTTAGCAGATATATTTGGGTGGCTTGGTAGGTGCTGACAAAGTCAAGTCAAAAGTCGAAGCCTTTTGAAATCGGATTTGCTTTAGGTCCCACTGACTTTTTCCACGATTCTTTGTTCTATTGTCAGTGGTATAATTCTAATAAACACAGTTCACATTTAAGCAAGTCATTTATAAATAAACCTTAATCACAATGCATGATGTCAAATATAACACTACAGAGAGCTTTTTCCACTGTACCTGCGTGACCTTCTGACTAATTTGGGGGGAGAGTTTAGAGACACTTTATATGCCTTGCCTTTAGCAGACCTGCCAACCTTTACGCATTTTGCGTAGCAGATACGCATTTAGACATCGAACTACGCTGCTACGATTTGTTGCTTTAAAATACGCGAAAAGCCATTGACGGCAACTGTCTGTGAATTCGCGCACTAGGCAACTCGTCTATGGGTGCGTATTCGCATTGGGCAGCAACCTGTTGGGAAAAAGAAGACTTCGACCAATCATAACGCTAGTTTTTAAACTATTCAATTAGGCTACGAGCGGAGAGAGCCGGGAGTCGACTCTTACAGGACAAGTGTTATAGTAGCCACGAACACACATTTCACGTGCAGCTAGTTTAACTGCGTTTTGGTGATAGGCGGCTGGCTTAACCGCAGTTTTAAGTTGACGGCGGGGTCCGGGAACAGGTAAGTGGGGGGGCAACAAAAATCGGTGTGGAATGAATGCATGCTCATGAAAAAAACGTTAAGCTTGACTATTAAATTATTCTTATAATTTAGATAAATAGACGTTCGTCTTCTGGAGAACTACTTTTCCGTAACCGCGGTCAAGCTATCCGCGCCCCCTTCAGAGATTCACAGTCAAGCCATCCGCACTTTAAATCCGAATGCGGCCTATATACGCGATATTACGGTATTGCGCCGCTCGCTACTGGCTGACGCTGCTTAAGCGCAAAGAAAAAGAGAAAAAAAACAAAATTTTTTAACAGTTTTGAATAGACTTTACCATTGTTTTTTTTTTAAAGGGTTTTTTTGGTGTAGAAAGCCACTTTAACTACATATAAGTACGAAACAATATTTTCATAGATGAACTAGGTTTACTTGCATTATTACATTAAAAAAAACAATTAATTATTTAATAGCTTAACAATGACTGTTTTTTTGTAAAATGGTTTTCATTATATAATATTTCTCCAGAAAAAACAACAGTCCTTTCATTTTTAAATGGTGTTTCCGTACTGTGTGTGGTCAGCCACAACACCAGTAGCCATCAAACAGAAAGCAGTTGAAGTCAATTCACATGGCGCGTGTGTGAAGACAACAATCGAATCGAGAATGGGGGGGAAGAAAGGCGATTTGAGCAGACATGATTGATGCACTCAGAACGTTCTTTTTGCGCTTAAGAGTTTTCACATTTACGCTTGCTTTATTTGTGGTTGCCATAAATAAGCAAGGACAAACCCGTCATAACGTGACAACAGCTCAACCCCAATGTTCCGCCTTATCTGAAGGAAAATATTTGTTCCAGCTTGTTTTGATATTTGACCCAGACCTATATCAAAACAATATTGCATAGCCTAAAGTGAAAAAATATGGTAGCCTACTAACGTTTCCATCCAGTCAACCGATTGGCGACTGTGAGTTAAGACCTTCCAAACTACACATGCAGGTGAGATTCTTATAAGCTTGTGTATGGTGTGTGCCTTGCAGTTAATAATATACATGATGTCAGATGAGGATACTGACAGAAAGAGAGGGGGAAGCAAATCTAAAAAGAAGCGAGTCTATGCCCCTCAGACGTTCCTGACGAAGTATCAAGGTCAATGGCCTTGCCTCCGCCCATCTAAACTGCCTAATCATGCGTTTTGCACAGTGTGCAGTTATGATTTTGATGTTAGCCATCAAGGAGCTACAGGTAATAATATTACTAACATAGAAATGCTTTCATTTATATACATAGGCCATTCTTTTTCCCAAATTAGGCCATTGTGTGCCTATTTAAGCCACTACTGCTTTTCATAAATGACAGTGCTTTCCAACACAGTACATAGACCATGTTGTTTTATACTGCAAAATAGCCTATTTCTGTGAATATGAATACAACATAAAGGCTATATTATAGGATAGGCCAGAGTATAATTTATTTTCATTAAATAAATTAGTGTGGTTATGGGTTTGTGTAACATTCATTAAATATTTATATTGAAACAAAAATGTATTTATAGTATATAAGTATTCTGAAATATTCACTTTCAAAGTGTAGTGAAGAGCAAGAGAATCTGGCAAAAAATATATTTTACCTGATCTCTTTTACTGGCAGCACAGACATGGATGACATAAAGATGTACCCAATTGTAGGTAGGATTTTTGATGCCAGTGTTGGGAGAGTCGTTGCTATGCTACTTAAGATCTGTGAGTCAAGAGAGTCTACGGGAAGAGCAATATTTGATCTACTTGATGGAGAGCTAAAACAGAGATGCATACCATGGTCATACCAGTTCTTGTTTTCTTTATTGTCTACTTGTATGTTGAATAACTAGATATGGTGGTGAGTGGGTACTATGTGCTTAGTAATAAGTTGAGTGATGAGTGAGCATGTGAACTCAATCAATACTGATCAGCAAATGTACCTGACCTCGCACCACGCCACGCTGTACTGCTGCAGTAAGTTGCTACTCAAAAAAGTTTTCCAAGGTTGGCAGGTCTGCTTTAGGTCTACCTAGATCCCCTAAAACACGTTTTAGAAATGCTATTTAGAATGTAACATAGTAAATAATTACAAACCAAGCATTAGGCCAGACCACAGAGCAATATGAGGAATCATATTGGCCTCCAGGGTTTTAATGAAAGAAAGAGTAGTAACGTCTCCTGTCAGATCAAGTGGTGCCTTGTGGGTAATGCCATCTAGATTAAATGTTGACTAGATGTTTTACAAGTGCCGAACCTAAAATGTCAACCTAATGAGATTGGTAGTCACAGATATTATGTGCTGGTTTCATACAACTACATATTTAAGGTGACTTTAAAGGTTCATGTCAACTTCTATACATCTTTTTGCAGTATTTGTAGCTAGATTAAAAATTTTACCCGAGCTAGGTCCTCAGGACTGATTTGGAATTCCACCAGGATGGATCATAAAGAATGCCAGCATTTGTGTTAATATTCTGGAATTTTTTTTCCACATTTCCCCAGCTCAAGGAGTGACGATGATGACAGTCACATTTTGTTACCATCTCAAGTTCTGCTTTCTGATGTAAGCAGGCCAATCACATGTATGCCAAAGTGATAATGTTTTGGAATGCTATCAAAAAAGGGTAGGGGATTTAAGCTATTGCAGAGCAATTTTTAAAGTGGTAACTGAGCAGTCCTTCATGGGTTTTTTTTCCTGCGATGGTTTTGAAGTAAATGCACAGAGCTACAGGCTCTGTCTGGGTTGAGGAGGGTGATTTGGGAGGCGTTGGTTTCTTTATCAACGAGACGGGCTTCATTGACAGGACTCACTAGTTGCTTTAAGGCCACAGGACGGTCCGTGGAAGCTAGTGGAACCAGGTTGTGGTCTGAACTTCCTAGTGGCATGGAGCTCAGTATCCAGGAGAGGGGTAATTAGTTTGTGAGGCATTAAAACTAAGGTCGTTCAAATAACACTGCCATGTTTGTGACTAGCGATTAGTTCTTTGAATTTTACTTTTGTGTTGCTATTGTGGTTAGTGTGGCTCGGTTTGGTCTAACAATTTACATGTGGTCCTTACTTACAGAAAAAAAATAAAAACAGTAACTATATCCTTTTACTGATCATTGGTTTCTTCAACGTATCTGTTACATGCACTACTACTGAAAAGATGAAGAGAGAGAGAGGAAAAAAAAGTGAAATCTGTGCTCTGTATGGTGACGGGGGTTTTGTTTCACATCCTGTGCAAGCTCAGGCTGATGGACCTTGACAACTGTTGATGGTCAGATCTAGATCCTACAAGACTAATCGTCTTCTGAGGATCTGGTTTTGCAGTTCCAGTTGAAGCTAGGAAAATTAAAGGCATGAAAGGTTTATTGAATATAGGCAACAACAAAATATCTGCATAAACTCATTGGGTTGGCTATAATATAACAGTGTTAAAGCTATAGAAAGTTGTGTATATGTGAGGATTTCTTCTCTGGCAGCAGTTAACAGATCTTGTGCATAATTTCTGTGGCTGGGGGTGAGACTAAAGATCAATTTAGTCTATAAAAATATCAATAAAAATAATAAAATTTGTATTATATAACATTGACATGCATGACATTTTTCATACCACCACAGGTCCAAGAAGTTGAATCTGTTCATCTGGAAATAGATTTTGTTGGAGAAACGTTTCGTCACTCATCTAAGTGACTTCTTCAGTCTCAGCAGTTGGAAACCTTCCCCAATATTATATACAGCACCTTTGCATAACGACTGGTACCAGGACCATTGCATACCAATGGGACCGGTGATCAGTTTAATATGCAGATTGACATAGCCATTAACGACAATGGCCACTTGTGCCGTCACACAGGGTTGGGGAAGGGCTGCGATGGCGGCGTTGTAAGATGGTGAGAGGTGTACTCTGAGGCCCCCTCCTCGGTTCAGGGATGGACGCTCCCTTTTTACAAAAATGGCTTCTTTTACTTCGCGTTCAAACCATCGTTCATCGGGTTGAGGATCGATGCTAGAAACTTGGCGATGTTGTAGGTCACTGAGTTGATCATACACACAATGGGCTGCAATGGCACATCCTGTTTATGTATCTTAGGTAAACCATACAGACTAGGTGTAGCCTCCCCTGGGTATAATCTGTGGTACAGAGGTCGGTCAATAGCATTGTCCTGTTCTAAAAGCTTCAGACAATCTATCACCTTCTTCTTGTACCCACTACCAGGATCTCGTTTCAGGGGCTCATAAGTGTTAGTGTCTCTAAGGAGAGTCATAACTTTCTCATGATAGTCTGTCTGGTTTAATAAAACAGTGCACCTGCCTTTGTCCGCTGGAAGGATGATGATGTCATTATAGAGTCGTGAGTGCATTCCTTTCCTCTCTGCTGATGTTGGACGGCGGTGGCTTAGCATTGCTAAGGCAGGCTGAAACTTTCCTTCGCAGTTGTTCTGCTTCCATGTCTGCGATGTTGTTGCGGATTGCTGTTTCTGTGGCTGTAATCAGTTCCACTAGTGGAATTTACCTCGGTGTCACAGCAAAATTCAGCCCCTTAGCCAAGATGTCTTTCTCCACCTGGGTGAGTTGTCTGTCAGACAAGTTCTTCACCCACTTGTCCACATCCACTGGTTGTGTCTGTCCTCTGTCTCTCTTCCAGCCTTTGAGAGTGTCATCCGTCCGCCGGTGTCTCTGGCGTGCAGCAAGAAGATCGAGCTTCTTCTGCTGCCTAGTGTTAGGCCGAGCCTTTTCTGTGAAGTTGATCACACGTTGAAGGGTGGTCTTGTCTAGACAAGATGCAAGTCTCTGTCGGATGTGTTCCTCTCTGACTTTCAAAGCATCAATGGTAAAGTTGGTTTGCTCACTCGTTCATTCAGCAGCTGGTTCTGTGCCTTCTGGAGGATCTTGTTAGCCCAGTGGCCCTTTACTGAAGATTTCATTTGCAGGCTCTTAGGAGTGATCCCATTCTGTCTGCATCTGAGGTTGAAACTCGGGTGGTTCCTGTAATCAGCCATCTTACGAGCCGTTTGTTCGTACTGTCGTACGAGTTTAAGGCAATCTTTGCCAAATTGAGTCAAAACGTCTTGATGCATGCTCAATGATCCAGGTAAGAAAATCCATGAAGTTGAATCTGTGCATCTGGACATAGATGAGTGACGAAACGTTTCTCCAACAAAACCCAAGTGACTTCTTCAGTCTCAGCAACAGTATAAGGTATTACCGGGGGGAGGGGTGTTTTATCATGTAATAAATCATTAGTATTTTATAGTATGGCATATTTTAAAAGGGTTTCATTCGCTTGAGCGAATGGTGGTGGGGAGGGGTGAGAGAAGGAGGGGTTTATTGTTTGGAAGGGAGTCCGCTTCCATAATAACTAAAGGCAGTTCACCTTCTGGAGTCTTCTCTTCTGTATGTATATATACGTTAAAAACACTAGCTGGTGAACTCCGCACCAGGAGTGGTCTTTACTGTTTGAAAAGGATGTGGAAAGCGATGCTTTCTCTCTTGTTTTAACTGAAAGCATCATATTTCTAGGGTCTTATCATGATGGTCGAGTGCTGAGCAGCGAACCAGAATTCTGAGACATATTTGTCAAGGACTGAAAAGTTCAAGCATGGAGTAGTTTGATTGTCGAGGTAGCACTTTATTCAGAACATAGTTTTAAGGCAAAAAGTGTTCTCATTAAACAACCTCACCACACCAAATATAAACACGGAAACAAATGGACATTAGACGAACACAAGTTGACCTTGTAACCAATCTATCTGGTGCTAACTAGCGACCATCATGTGTCAATAAGTGTCCTTGTCTGAGGGCTCTGTGGACTCGCTGTAGTTGCACTTTATTTAAAATTAAAAATGTTTCCCATATTCTCTGAAAAATGTTTCCTTAGTCCTTTATACAGTAAGTTGGCTGTTCCAGAAGCATTGCTCTGAACTTTTGAAATGTTGGGGGTCTTTGTTGACTCCAGCTTAGCAAGATGCGTTTCTTTGCTGTATGATATTGGTCCAAATTGCTTTACCGACAAAAAAGGTAGCATATAGGTGTGAAGTCCAGAGTCCTGACAGTAAAGTCATGTATGACT
Source organism: Ancistrus triradiatus (assembly GCA_025084515.1). Lineage (NCBI taxonomy): Eukaryota > Metazoa > Chordata > Actinopteri > Siluriformes > Loricariidae > Ancistrus > Ancistrus triradiatus. Next base: position 49,556 of record JAJAGP010003936.1, on the reverse strand, counting down.
TTACAAAAGTGTTTTAATTTCCTACAAGACCAAAAAACATGAATGGTTTATCCTGTGCATGTTTTACAGTGATTTAATCTGTCTGATGAGTTGGGGAACATCTTGCTTAGACAGACCAGAGTAAGATGCATTTTGTGCATTTTGAACGGGTATGGCGCGAGCATTCAGGAGCTCCATGCTCTGCTTGCTTCAGCTGCCGTGTTTTTTCCTGATTGGTTTAGCGATTTCTGGTGTGTGTATTTTGGTTACTGAACTGTGCTTGTACTCTGGTTTGTGGTTTACGTTTCGCCTTGGTCAGATTTTGGCTGCTGGCTGTCTGTGTTTGTATATGGTGTGTTTGGGGATGGGATCTGTTGTTTGCTTCTTTTTTTTTTTTTTTACCCTTTCCTTTAAATCTGCTGTTCCAACCCTAGACTGGGTTGTGACAATTTTTGCGGGCTCGTCCAGGACCACCATTTATTTATAAGGGTGATTATCATGTTGGGATCACGTGGTGGTGCTATCTGAGCTCCTCAGTAAGTTAGACGTGTCACAGCTGGATTGTGCTTCATGCTGATCCTTCCTTCGTGGCACCATTTTGTTATTTTGTTTTGTTATTTTGCCTTTTTTGTGTTTGGAGGAAATCCTGAGTGGGGATTTTGGTCTCTGTCGGGGGTGCGCATCAAACATTACTGTTTGAGTTGGCGCTTAAAGTGGCCTCGAGCTCGGCACTCCTCTGAAGAGTTAGTTGAGGATTAGTTTATATTTGGTTAGGTAGTTAGGACTGAGGGCGCTTGATCGTGCTTTCCTTGTGACCTAGTTGGCAACCTGTTGTATCCCACTTGGAGTATGGCTAAGTTTGATCTGGGTGAGTTCATGATTGCCCTGTCATTAGTGCCGTAAAGATGACCTGGTGTTGATCTTGGACCTTTTTAGTGTTTTTGTTCCATGCACTGCCACTGAAAAAGTACTTAAAGATGAGCTCCAAGTTACTTGTCTCAAGCGATTTTGCCTAGCAGAGAGGAACCTTCTACAGATGTTTCTCAAACTGCTCAGTAACCTGTTGAGTTGGAGCCCACTTTTAAACCTTAAACGCTTTCTGAGGACCCAATATTACAGGTCCAACTTAAGGAGTTGGAACTGGAGATTAGATGGGAGGATTACCAGGTACACCTGTTACAGGTACTGGAAAAGGAGATGGATCTCAGCCGGGAAATGGCTAGTCATAAATCTCCCACAGCTGAACATAAGCCTGTAACTCGGCCACGGATTTTCTGTTCCCCGGTGTCTACACCTGCCTCCACTGGCAAGGATGTGTCCAGAGTACTTGTGTCCACCAGCTCCAGCTCAATATACTCCGGTAAGCTTGTCTAACTGGTTTTGATGCAAGTCGGCATATTGCTTTGGTACTGAGCATGAGGTAGGTGCTTAATTCCCGATCTTTGATCGTATAGCTACACTCTAAAAATGCTGGGTTGAATTGACCCAAAATGGGTCTTTTTCACAACCCAGCACTGGGTCAATATTGTACAAACACAGCATTGGGTAGTTTTGACCCAGCACATTGGGCTATTATTCTGACCCAGCATTTTGGGTCAAACATATAACCCAAAAGCTATGTAATATTAACTGTATTGTTGGGTTGATTGGACTACTCTGTTTTGTTTTCTGTTTTTTTTAACTACCATTATAAATTACACAAAATTACTGTTACACCTACATTGCACAGTATATCTTTACACTAACTGTTAATTCTAAAATTCAGATATACGTTGACAGAATGAAACACAACTATAACCTTTAAATATGTAGTAATTTAATTTATATATAAAATGATACACAATTACATATTCATTCAACCTACTTTAGACAGGACAAAAGAATTGTATATGAATTATAATCATTACCCAGTAGCAGACATTTAATATAATTATTAACTGTAATAATTATTATCACTGAAAATGTATCTAGTTATTGTAAAATATTAATTAACGCCACCTAACTGCCAAAGTTCACAAACATTCCACAACTTAACTTGCAATGTGAGAGTCCATAGATTTTTCAGAAAGGATGTCATCTGGTGGAGCAAACAATAATGGGGCAAACAATAGGGCTGCCTTCAAGAAAAGTGCTGGAAGAAGCAGACCTGAAACAGTGGAAGACAACGAACATGCCTTTAACAGCTTTGAGTTTAACAAAGTCAGGAGAGACATACGGGAGGCCTTAAAGAAAAGGTATCCCACAAAAGTGAGACCAGACATGCTGTACAGGGGAACATTTGCTGAAAATAATGTAAATTTAAAAAAACAAATAAACCCACATCATTAAAACATGTTACATTTGTGCAGTGGGTAGAGATGGATGCATGCATGGATGGATACTTTATTGATCCCGAATGGAATGTGTGGAGCGTGGAGTAGGTATCTGCTGGAGCTGCAGAGACTTGAACAGGGCAGTCAAACCGGTTGTAGAAGGTGTTGGCGCGCTCTACGTCACTGTATTTCTTTATCTGACTCGGGTAACCAGTTAATATTCAGGAATTTATATTTATTGATGAAATCAGAGTACAGAATTTTAAAATATGGGACTGTTGTCCATGATCTTCCTTTTTTCCTCTCTCCAGTTTGTAATGTTGCCTTCCCAATCAGCTTCATACCATTCCATACATCCATGTTGTTCTCTCTCAACTTCTGCTCCACCTTTTTTCTGTAGGTCTCTGGCCTCACACAATTGGACTTTGAGCTCCCTCTGTGCGCTCCGTCTGTAAGTTCCTCCTGGTTGTTGTCTTTATAGACCCTCTTCTTCTTGTTCAGAAGGCCTTTAACACTGCTGGTTATCCAGGGCTTGGTGTTAGCAAAGGTTTTCACAGAAATGACGATGTCCATGCAAATGTTCTTGTCTGTTATGCAGTGTGTAATCCCCTCAATGTCCTCCCCATAAGGCTCCTGCAATACACTCCATTCAGTAAACTCAAACCAGTCCCTAAGAGCTGCTTCAGCACCAGGAGACCAAATCTTGATGGAGCATGTAGTTACAGGTAGTCTTCAGACCCGGGGCTTGTACTGTGGCTGCAGGTAGACCAGGTTGTGGTCAGATTTTCCCAGAGGGGGCAGAGGTGTGGCGGTGTATGCGTTGTCATAAAGGAGATCAATTGTCCTGTTCTTCCTAGTGGGACAGTCTACATACTGGTGGAAAGTAATGAGTACTGAGTCCAGGGTGATGTGGTTAAAATCACCAGAAATGGCGATGAAAGCCTCAGGGTGCTGGGTCTGAAGTCTTGCGATGGTTGCGTGTATGACATCACACACGGTCTCAGCAACCGTGCAAGGAGAAATGTAAATACAAACAGCAATGGTGTGGGATAGCTCTCTGGGCATGTAATAGGGTCGAAGACTCACCGCCAGCGGTTTAATATCCCAATAGCAGATCCACTCCTTCAGTCACACGTGCTGGATTATACCATCTGATGTTCACAAAAAGCACGAGTCCCCCACCTTTGCTTTTTTAAAATTATTTATTTATTTATTTATTTTTTTAAACCTGTGCTCTCACTGATGGAAGGAGGTTTTGGCTTAAAATCTCACAATACATGACCCTGTTCATTCTTCCCCTGATCAGTCGTCCTGTCCCCTCTGCAGAGAGAGCCCCAAAGCATGATGTTTCCACCCCCACGCTTCACAGTAGGTATGGTGTTCTTGGGATGCAACTCAGCATTCTTCTGCCTCCAAACACGATGAGATGAGTTTTTACCAAAAAGTTCTATTTTAGTTTCATCTGACCACATGATATTCTCCCAATCTTCTTCTGGATCATCCATATGCTCTCTGGCAAACTTCAGACGGGCCTGGACATGTACTGGCTTAAGCAGGGGGACGCACCTGATACTGCAGGATCTGAGTCCCTCTCGCCACAGTGTGTTACTGATGGTAGCCTTGTTACTTTGGTCCCAGCTCTTTGCAGGTCATTCATCAGGTCCCTCCGTGTAGTTCTGGGATTTTTGCTCACCGTTCTCATGATCATTTTGACCCCATGGGATGAGATCTTGCATGGAGCCCCAGATCGAGGCAGATTATCAATGGTCTTGTATGTCTTCCATTTTCTTACAATTTTAACTTAATTACTGATTTATTCACACCAACCTGCTTGCCTATTCACTCTTCCCAGCCTGGTGCAGGTCTACAATGTTCTTCCTGGTGTCCTTTGACAGTTCTTTGGTCTTGGCCATGGTTTAGTTTGGAGTATGACTGTTTGAAGCTGTGGGCAGGTGTCTTTTATACAGATAACGAGGTCAAATAGGTGCCATTATTAGGTCATGAGTGGAGGACAGAAGAGTTTCTTAAAGAAGTTACAGGTCTGTGAGAGCCAGAAATCTTGCTTGTTTGTGGGTGACCAAATACTTATTTTTCACAATGATTTACAATTGAATTCTTTCAAAATCCTACAGTGTGATTTCCTGAATTTTTTATTTTTTCCCCCTTCATTTTGTCTCTCAGTTGAAGTGTACCTATGATGAAAATTACAGACCTCTCTCATCTTTCTAAGTCGGAGAAGTTGCACAATCAGTGCCTGACTAAATACTTTTTTGCCCCACTGTACCTTTTTGTTATGGGAAATTTGTAGCTAAACTACATTTCAGACCCTCCAAACATACTTTCTGTCTTTAAAAAGGATATGATAAGCAATGTATGTGAACCCGCGAAACTATATGGACTATTACATACACCAGGCCGGGAATGGAATACCCGGGTGTTATGAAGCCCCAACAATATATGGTGCAGGCCTAGGGGGCCTGTTCAGGGGACTTTTTAGGATGGTTGTCCCGTTTCTAAAAAGGGGTTTCGCTATAGCAAAACCTCATTTAAAATCCGCGGCCAAGGGATAGTTGGTGTCATTAGTAATATTGTTACAAAAGCACAAATTCAGACTCAAGATGGATCGGCTTTGGCTGTGATTAGACGTAAAAGAACTATGTCTTCCAGGTCGATGACACCGGCAGTTCCAAAAGGACAGAGAAGCAACAAGCTCCCTCACACTTCCTGGAAAAGAAGTCTGAACATTTTTTTAAATAAGATGGCTTTATTACACAGTCTATCTACAGAGTGTGCAAAGTCAGAATTGAATATTTTCACATTAACTTACACCCAAACGAGCATCGAAAGTACACTCATGTCAAAATACCTCCGCTTTTGACTCTGACAGACAACAGTCCTCTGAAGTTTTTGTGGCTGGTAATGAAGATTCTCGATTTTAAATAATGTGTATCTGCACCTAACCTGTAAAATCACTGCCAACAATGCTAAAATCGGAGTGATCAACTATTTGATAGCAACACCTTTCTCTCTTATCTGCAAGAAGCTTGATACACTTTTTTTGTTTTGTTTTTAAATCCTGATACTGTTTTACCGTTAGCGGTATATTTCCTCAGAGCTCGTTTAAAGCTATTTCGCATAAGCACAGAATAAGGAGCCTCGCGCAATCTTAACTTCCTCCTCCTGTGTGGAGACTGATGTAATAACTTCAACCATGGGAGTTTATTTTTTATTTTTTTTTGGGTTTGTGTTTTTTTCCTTCGCTATGTACACAACCGGATTCTCGCTTAAATGCAATCCCGACCTTAGACGGAGCTCTTCTGGTGTTTGAGCTTTCAGATCCACAAATGTCTGGCAGTCTACATAAGATCATTCAATATTAGTAAATTTATTTTGTTCGGAGGAAATAGCTTGTCATCACACAAAGATGCAGGGATGCCAAGTATAAAATTTACATTTATTTTCTTCAAGATTTCATCATACAGCGGTTGCCAACAAGTGTAACGCCACACAATATTCTCAAGACGTTTAGAAAATACATCCTCACATTTTTCCAGCGACTTCATGATAAAAAATTATTTACCACAATTGCTAGGTCCACAAACTATACAAGAAAAGGGTAATTGTAGCCTAGGATCAAAACTATTTACATTCTTATTTGCCACTAAGAAATTTAAATCGCAGTCTCAATAACTGTAGGGGAGAGTTGAGAAATCAGGAAATAAAACACGCTTATCATACACAGCTCTGAACCGTTTCTGTTGTAGTTTGTTTTAAGTGAAAGCCCCTTTTATCTCTCTGGATTTGGTTACGTGATGTTATTTCACTGGTTTGATCCGGATTTTTCACACATTGGTCCACCAGGTCTGTCAGTGACTAAGTTAACAATCTCAGAATTGGTGTAGTTTAAAGTGATGCCTTTAGCCTTTATGGTGGTTTTACCCTTTAATGTCGTGTACCTGTAAGTTTTAGGCCCTGAACTTACAGACTCTAATATTTGATCACCGTCATCTAGCTCATTAGTCCGCCGAGGTAATCGCTGAGAGGGGGAATCCAATCACCTTTTTTACTTTTAAAGATGATGCTGTCTGTGTATAAACACCTTTGTTGCAAGCGATCCAGCAAATTGAGTCTAGGGTAGGCTGTGGAGAATATCCTTAATTTTTTTTTTTTTCGTTTTCAGAAACATTTTGATGTAGTCTTTGAACAGATCATTGGACTATATTGGATTTTGAAAGTGTCACACCTCAAACACTTTCATGACTTTGTAGCCTTTTTTGACGGCTTTTGCTTTTTTAGGGGTATCTGAATGCTCGCATTTGCTTTTCTGATTCTGTTCGGCACATGTCCGACATAAGGGAAACAAGAGCTTACCTTTCACTCGAAAAGGAAGAACAGGGGCCCACAAACCCCTAGGAGGTAATACTTTTTATAGGGCATTGCCAAAGTAATTTTCTAGGGGTTCAAAGTCACGGAAAATGATCACAGGGTGCCCTACAGGATAAGTCTTGGTCTTGTTGACAAAGGGGTACAGACTGGTGATGTCAAAGTAGTCGATTCTCTCACTGGGTTGAGCTATGCAATGTAAATGCAACGCTTTGGTTCGACCTCCAAAAAGATCATCCCGCGGGTTCATACGTTCCGGAAAATCATGCCCTTTAAGAAAGTTTTTCACATGGTCATCATTTTTCACCATGTCGTACCATTCATGTTCCTATATCATGTCGGCATCCATTTTCTGGTGACACAGGTGCTCAAGTTTTTCCAACGATCTGTGACGGGCATCTCCAAAGCTTCTGAAACTGCTAAGAGGATGCTTCAAGCTTGGACTAAAACATTTATCACATCCATGATCGTAACATCCAAAAAATTAAAATACTTTATCTCCTGAACTGGTTTCGCAGTAACCGTCTACAAAATATTTACCCAACTGGACTGATCAGCCGGCGGGATGGCCGAGGTGTTTTCTGGCAGGAACTTGGTTCGAAAGATTTTCATGCAGACAGAAGCAATTGTCATGCATTGAAACGGATCGACTCCGGTACTTTCGAGTATTTCTCGTCTGAAAGCGAAGCAACCTCTTCGTAAAAGGTCAACATCATTCATGCAGTATTCTTCCATTTTTTTCTCAAAGTCAAAGACATCGTCTGAGACTGTACTGTGCCACTTGAAGAAATCTTCTCTCCCTTTGGGCATCATGCTATCCACACCATAATACTTAGGTTCAGGGTATGGGCCTACATAGTTCTGATGCTCCAGGGTGTTCCAGAAGTGAGGGAAATGGCCTTTCTTTTTTTCAGAGAACCCCATCGTTTTTTCAGAGAACCCCTTTGGGTATGTTGCTGAGCTTCATCGGCAGAAAGGAAAGACTGACGATGTAGACTTGGTTGAAGTTTTCCTCGATAAAACACAGGATTTTGCTGCCTTGAGATAGGAGAGATGGTGAAACTCCTTCTTTCACGAGATGATTTAACAGGTACGAATCATAACCGCTTGCATTATGAGCGATAAATGTATAGCCAATGCAAACTCATTTTCAAGTGATTTGGACTATTACATTAAAACACTGGTTATTTTAGGTTTTACTAATAGCACAATGATCATTCAGGGCTTAAAATGAAGTAGAGACTTGGGACAGAACATTCATTCACCTCCAGGCTTTTATTTTCATCATTTAGGGTCTATCTGAGAACATCGAATACAGAAGAAAATGTCGAAAACACAAACGGATTTTGTTTTTGAAGTTTATAAGGTGCATGTGAATGCTGGAGATGAAAAAGCAGTCATTCTCTACATTTCATGATTCATTAGGGTGCTGTAAGACAAATTACAAAATTTGGAACAGATGCATGAAAGTATTCAGGAGTTACAAAGCATTTTCAACAAGTACCCAATAGGCGTAACCAAAGTGTCCAAAACCTATCCAAGGTGTCCAACCACTCCAAATACAATAGAAGTAGTCTATCACTATACATCAAAAGTGTACAAGATTTTTTTGGTCTTGTGTGATAGAACAAATAAATACAAGTCTATTTCAAAGTGAAATGAATTTCTTTCAAGGAAATGGGTTGTGCTCAAAATGTACCTGAAATGTACCCAACACCACATATAGAATGTAAGTCTATTGAAGGCAACAGTTCATAAATGCTACAAACATGTCCATACCAGAGCCCCAATTGCAAATACTATACTTACAATGTGCTGTTACCACCTCCTTCGACATGGACGAGGGATTGGATTTTAGGAGGCAAAAACACACCCACACCCACCCACCCGAAGAAAAAAAAATCTATTTACAAATATATACAAAACAGTCAATGTGCCTAACAGCCCTTCCGATCATGCCACTCTGTGAAGCACAATCGCTCCACAACTATACAGAGTGCCACACTGCAAGATCTGCGCATGTACATTGCTTTCATCTTGCAGTGTACACATTTCCTCCTGCCTTGTGTGGCTTTCAGGCTACTGTCTGAAGATAGGGCGCACACTCGAACAGGGAAGCAACCCTGTGGTCTTTGTTCCTGAACTTGAGGCATTGATGATGACGATGCCTCACTGGTGACTTCTGCAGACGTAGATTCTGGTGGCCAGCTCCATGCATAGCGTTTCTGTGAGAGGTGCTTCTGCTGCATTGCCTGTGCCATCTCCTTGTGGATAATGAAGCTATTCACCACAGCATTGTCCACAAAGTGGACCCCCACGTACTTGTTGTACGCCTTCACAGGATCTGGCACAGGGAACTGCTGGATGGACCAGGTGCCCGTTGGATGTCTGACACGACGGCTCACTGACTGCCCACTGTAGGCTTTGTGGATAGTGGAGCACATCGTGACATCTCTTGTGTCCCTCCACTTCACAAAGAGCAATGGGCCATCCCTGATCCAACCATGTCACCACGTTCCACTTTTCTCGGCAGGGCATTCACAGAGGTTTTTGGAAAACCTATCCTGTTCTCCCGGATGGTTCCACAGACACCAAAACCAATGCCGTGAAGATGAGAGAAAAGCTTTGAACTGGTGTTAAAGTTGTCAACATAGACCATGTACCCTGTGCCTAGAGAAGGCACATGGATCAAATTGACAACCGCATCAAAGCTCAGGCCATTTCCGGAAGGGCTCCTTGCTTTTCCCTCATAGATCAAAAAGTTGCATGTGTAGCCACTGGAGCTGTCGGCCAGGACGAAGAGCTTGTATCCCCACTTCGTGGGCTTGTCCTTCAAATACTGCTTCATCGCAATCCTAGCCTTCGTGCCCACCATGCGCTCGTCCACTGCAATGTTCTGATGAGGCTGGTAGTAGGCTCTGCATGCAGTCAGGATCTGCTCCTGAAGTAGCTTGAGGCGGCACAGACCATGATACTCAGGCTGACCTCTGAGTTGGTCATTTACCAGGTCCACCGCTGGGTCACTCATGTGGAGGTATGCAAAGATGGCCTCATACCGGTACCCAGCCATCACCGAAGCAGGATACGGGTGCCTGTGTAAGCAGTCCTTCCTCCACAGGTCCCGGAGAGCTGCAGGCTTTATTAATCCTAAATAGATGACAATGCTGAGGAAGTGAAGCATTTCATCAGGATTTATGTCCTTCCACTGCTTCTTCATGCCCTCCGAGGTTCTCCGTGCTGCATATTTGTTGGTATTGCAGCACAGGGTTTGGATCACCTCCTTGCTGAAAAACAGCTGGAAGATATTAGATGGGCTGTACTCAATCTGAAAATCCAGCTGAACTCCTGGAGTCCTCCTGGGCCAAAACAGCAATGGCCTAGGCTGCACATCTTTCTCTGCCGGGCCTTGCCATCTATTTTTCACTGCTGCAGGTGGTGGTGCTAGGGCCTCAGCCAAAGTAAACATTTTCTTTGCCATGATGTCCACAAGTGAAAACAACTGCAACAAACAGGCACGTTAGCTCTACAGCACTGTATGCTCTACGATGCTGTGCGCTCTGATGCGCCCTGAGATGAGGGCATAGAAGGCTCATTGCTTTACGCACGACCCTCCTCTACGCACCAGGTAATCAATCGAGGCAAGTGACCTATCTACGTGTTCGTCAGCTGGAGAGCTATTTGATGAAATCCTTGTCAATCACGTTTGGGACATCCAATGAACGCTGTGAACTGATTTGTCGGGACACCCTCAAACAGCAGTGTGATACCATTGGTGAAAAACGCTGTCACTAAAGGAAAACGGGTGTTCATTGGCTTATAATAACCACATAGTCTAAGAGAAGATACCCAATAGCTGACTTTGGGTATGGAATTTACGTGAAAACATGCATTGCGTGGTTGCTACCAGCTCGTGAAAGTAACGTTCCGGTTACGTTGGAAGTGAACGCTACTTTTGTGAGAAGACGTAAGCAAACGATAGTTTGCGATTTCTGGCGAATGGCTGTAAGAAGGCCGTTGAAAGTCGGTAGGCAGATTAGTCATAGTACTATTACATCTTTTGAGTTTTTGTTTTGGACTGTGTATTAAGAATGCAAAAAATGGCGACCTGATGGGGGCGCATCTGAGGTAATGGGATAACTTCTTCAAGCAATCCTAGAAAAGAATTTAATTGGAGAATTCCTTTAACTCAACCCATGATGACATGTTAAGCGTGTCACCGCTGATTTGCACTGTGACCATGACTTTAGGACCTATATTCGTTGGCCGCATCGATCATCCTATCCAATATGGATAAGATGTAATTATAGAAGTTCTCAAAACTGTTGATGTTACCAAGTGAGGAAAAATGTATATAGAAGCCTTTTATCATTATACTTGCAACATTCACCAAGAAATGGTAAATAAAGAATAAAAAGACAGCAGTTGTATACAAAGTAGCGGTTATATACAAAGTCGCAAAGTACAATTAGTATGAATAGCATTATGACAGTGCATTTAAAGTGTGTGCAAAGTGCGCAGTGTGTCCAGGAAAGCAGTCTTTTGGGATGGGTGATGTGAAAGTGACTGTACATATGCGCAAAATGTGCGGAATGTCCGGCATATTAGGATGGAAGGCATCAATTTGGTGTGGTTTAGGCCACAGCTCTAGGAAAGAAGCTGTTTCTCAGTCTGTCTGTGTGAGTGTGGATAACCCTGTACCACTTGCCAGATGGTAGGAGGTCAAACGAGTGGTGTCCAGTGTGTGTTGTCTCTGCTGATGCTGCCATCTTTCTTCTGTATTCGGCTGGCATAGATGAGGTCAGTCCCAATGATGCGTTCTGCTGCTCTGACCATGCGATGCGGGATCCTTTTTCTTGGAGATTGTGCAGCTGGAGTTCCACACGATCATGCAGTGGGAGAGGATGCTCTCAATGGTGTTGTGGTAGAAGTTCACTGGGAGTTGAGCCCGTTTCAGCTTCCTCAGGAAATATGGTCTCTGTTGTGCACTCATGCATAGGTATGAGGTGTTAGGAGACCAAGTCAGGTGTTCAGTCACGTGGACTCCAAGGAACTTCACATCCTCCACAGATTCCAGTTCTTCTCCAGAGATGTAGAGGGGAAGGTGGTGGTCTGACATTTTTGTTCTCCTGAAGTCCACAATGATCTGCTTTGTCTTGGAGGTGTTAAGTACTAAGTCGTTGACTTCGCACCATTCACCCAGACATTTCACCTCATCCCTATAGGTACTTTCATTACCATTTGAAATGAGTCCAACTACTGTCGTCAGTAAATTTGATTATGCTGTTGGAGGTGTGAATTTGGATGCAGTCGTGAGTGAACAGGGTGAAAAACATGGGGCTCAGCATGTGGGGGTCCCAGTGTTCAGGATAAGAGTAGAAGAGG